>JAHWFP010192139.1:65191-95277 GCA_023313725.1 Lithobius niger | reverse complement strand
CAGTTGTTGTTGCGATGCAGCAGTACTCGGTTTCACAACAATCAAGTATCGAATCAACAATGATGGAGCCGACAAAGTATTCTTGATGTCACTGACACTCTTAATACGTGTTAGCTCTAATCTGGTCCACACAGTCAATGACATCCTTGTATAAGCATACATCATCAGTGTATTTCTACATTTTTACTTACGGATGAAAATGCGCAAGATTCCACACAGGCAAAAATGATTTCACAACTCTTGACGAATTTTCGATAGTCAATTCTGCTGTGGATGGAAAAACCTAGCCGACTATCATCTTCAGGCTCGTAATAAAAACTCCAAATGCTACCACTTATTTACAGTCCATTCGATTCGAAATTGGCGTTAACTTGGTTAAATCAGTGGTAGTGTTTGAAGTTTTTATTACGAACCTGAAGATGATAGTCGGCTAGGTTTTTCCATCCACAGCAGAATTGACTATCGAAAATTCGCCAAGAGTTGTAAAATCATTCTTGCCTGTCTGGAATCTTGCGCATTTTCCTCTGTAAGTAATAATGTCGTCTGCTACCTTTTAGAGTATGCATCTTGATGTTTTTAAAGTGTATTTTGCCACTGAACATTGATTTTCAATAGTTTTTTGATCTGATATAAACGGCAGAAAAAGAATAGGGCCAGGGACGGAGCCCTGCTTTATACCACTGGTCACTAGCGCAGGTGGACAAATGGCAGAGCCAATAGTGTGCAAAATGTCCATTAGTTTGTTGGAGGTAATAGTGAGAACCCATACGATGGCTGCTTGAACTGCATGAGGTATTGACTTGGACAACTCCCCATGTGTAAGTGTAGAATGTGTCCATTTAACATCTTATTGGTGTGAAACCATGCCTAGGCCAAACTGAATGTAATATATTTTTGTAAATGATCATCCAGGTTTTTTTTTTGTAGGGGTAGGGTGGGGAAGATTGTATGTAGTGTACTGAAAAAGTGATGTAGAAAAATACCAATATGGCATAAAAAAAAGTGGGCTCTTATTCTGCTTATTATATAGAGTTGGGTATATAAAGTTGGGTCAGTTAGTGTGTTTTATTTTTAAGTGTCACATTTTTATGTGGTTTGTTTAAAATAAGACTATTTTAAACCTAACTTTACAGTGATATTTTTAGTGTGGCATATTGCACTGGTTCAGCTGTTAAAATTTTCCTATTTATTGGAAACTGTATTTATCAATTTTTTTTAGATAGGATAAAGATTCCCATAAAGAATTAACGATATATGATTGTGAGTGTATTGTGAAGGTAGGATTAGTTATGCCTGGCGGCCTGCCGATCAGACATGCTGGAGCTTGGTGCACCTTGCAGATAATGGGTAGAACGAGAGAGAGAGAGAGCACCTTTGTTCTGTAGCACTGTAACGAGTGAGTAATTAAACCTGAATTATACCATGCATTAGCATTGCTGCCTTCCTAATTATGGATACAAATGTGCACGAAGCTGATGATCGTCACATAATGGGGCCCGGAACAGCGGCCGACGAAGCGATAGACAGTGTAAGTGTAGGATTGCCGAGTGCTGCACAACAAAGCCTGAGGACAAAGGAGTGCTTCAAACCGCCATGGCTGGAGACGTGCAAAGGTCACCTTTCGGAGACCTACCCGACAGGAATGTCGCGACGTGTACTCGATGGCGAAACATAGGACCACCGTCGACTGATGACAGTGAAGATGAAAATCAAGTACGAGGAAACAAGCTCGTCTGGCGACAGCGAGCTTGAAGGTGCGGCAGCGATTGACCCATCGATCGACGTCGGTAGAGTTTCCATTGGGGAGGGGATGAGACAAATGGCGGCGACAACAACGGCGGTCGTTGTGACGAAAGACTGGCTGCGACTTTGTCAACTACTGCTATCCAACGCCCTCTTGACAGGCTGCGGCCTACCCTATCCGGAAGCGTATCCGGATGATTACGCTATGGGGAAAATGCCGTTGTGGGTGTGCGACCCCATCGTCTTTTACAAGAAGGAGTCGATTCAAGGCTGGTGGGCCTACCGCCCGGATGCGGGCAGAAAGTCCGGCCTCCCACCAGGCAAACGGGTGGCGGGTAGAGGAACACACCGCCATGACAAGACCGACGGAGGGAAAGGTAGGAGCAGTGACAGGATCCCGGAGATTCTCGTACAACTCATGTTACAATTGCTGGGCTCTTGCGAATGGCTGAAGTCCATCGGCAACGCGACCAACGGGGCCACACCTACAGTACAACTCATCTCATCGCAAATTAACTTCTTTGTGCTGTTCATGCCGACACCGGTAAACTTAAACGACCCGTCGTTTGAGTCAGTGGCACAAATGATGGTACGTCCAAGCTGGATGTAGTGTGGCAGGTGAAGCGAGTGATCTGTGTGACTTACAAAATTTTGTTCCTCCTATACGACCGACCGGCCACGGACTGGCAGTGAAAATGGCAAGAAAAGGATAAGTAGGGTAGATGTGATTAGCGAAGATAGCACGAATGGAGTGCGTACAAGTATTTAGGAGGACTGTACCTCGTTGTTGTCTTACTCTGTATCTATAGGACCATTACGCTTGTCGGCATTATCAACATTAGGAGAACTGTATCTCGTCTTTTAGTGCAAACTACATTTAGAGAACTGTATATCATTTATTGGCATAGATTTTGTGTAATGGACTGTATTGGACTGTATTACGTTTTGAGTACTGCCGGCGTTCAGCGAGCTGGCCAAACATCCATAGTTATCAGGGGTATTGAAGCCTTGGTTGTTTTGCTAGTTATTGTTTGTTGTTTGGGGGGGGGGGGGGTGGAAGCTATGTTGGATTAAGTCAAGGTGATGGTGCTGGGCTAGTGAGGTAATTTTGTGTGTGTGATTTGCACAAGCTTAGTGTGTCGGGTCGGCCGTCGAATGAGAGGCAAGGTGGCAAGTAGGAGTATGGTGGGGAAGGCATCGGTGTGGGAGGTTTGAAGAATGTGGCGAATGAGCGATAATGAGAAGGGACACGCGTCTACCTGGCGTATTTAATGAGTAAGAGCGGTGCGGCCCTGCAGATATGCCCTACGCTTCTAGGCCTTTGTACGATGCCTTATGATGCAAGCAGACTCCCGTTAAAGAGTCCGGCCTTGTCGCTGTGTGTGTAAAGGCTCGTCCCTTGTTTGGTGTGATCAGTCAAACAGGTTTCATTTAATGAGAAAGGTAGACGGCAAGGTGGTTTGCGCTGTTACAAAGGGATTTCGTTGAGTGGCCATCATTTAAGTTACCATCCAAATCAGCAGTGAGGGGGGAAAGTGTGAAGGTAGGATTAGTTATGCCTGGCAGCCTGCCGATCGGACATGCTGGAGCTTGGTGCACCTTGCGGGTAACGGGTAGAACGAGCAAGAGACAGAGCACCTTTATTCTGTAGCATTGTAACGAGTGAGTTATTAAACCTGAATTATACCATCTTTAAGCATTGCTGCCTTCCTAATTATGTATACAAATGTGCACGAAGCTGATGATCGTCACAGTGTTTTGCACTATTTTCTACTCTGACCTTATTTTTTGACCAAGTTGAATTTTGTAAACCTTTTTATTGTTTTGCTTCTTTTAATTACTTTTTGTTATGTTTTTTGGTTACACGTTATAGTTCACCAATGTATTTATATTCTTTTAGAGTCAGCGAGCTGCTCATTTCTTAAAGACTTGGCCTAAAAGTGATGCTCCTTTCTTCATGATGTTGGCTACTCCAGCTTGCCATGCTCCTTTTACACCAGAGCCAAAGTATGATACAGCCTTTAATGGAAAAAAGGCTCCTCGAACTCGCAACTTCAATGTGTCTAGTAATCCAGTAAGTCAATGGAACGCGATGGCTGTTACAACTTTTTTTAAACTTTTTTTGAAAAAAAAATTAGCAAAATATAGCCAGAATTTCACTAGTACACTTCGAGCTACTCATGCGTCCATTGAACACCGAGTTTGTTTTTAAATGTACATTGCCTCATTCACCTACTTAATAGTTATATTTTATATTCAGACTAAACACTGGTTATTGAGACAAGCGCATGCCATGACTGAACAAACTGGAGACTTCATGGACAACATTTTTCGTAATAGGTAAATTCCTCCACTTCCTACACATAAACCTTTTCTGTCCAAAAAGCAAATTTATTGAAGGTTTCCGCCAAGTTTTTGCCATTTGAAGGCATAATATCAAACACCAACATAACCACATCGATATTATTACGAGATGAAATTCAGCGAAAGCTTAAAGCTTCATGAAAAGCTGTAGAATAATGGAATGCACCCACACATTAGACGATAAGTTTGTTGCCAGCAACCATAAGTATTCAACATGGGTGAAATAAATATCTGTCAAGGTCGTTTCTGAAGGTTTTTACTAAAGATTTTGAAGGTTTACTAAAGATTTGGAAGATTTTAACTAAGGATTTTGTAGTCCAGGCTGTTCCATGTATTTATAGGTTTTCAGAGATGATGTTCTTTCGAACGTCAAGTCTGACAGAAGGCTTCATAATCGCCTGGTAATGCCTGCTTGCTTCAGTGTCGCAATTCAGGGGAGGGGATGCATAGGCACAACTAACGGGGAGGGGGGTTTGCAAATTCACAAGGCAGGGGCCCGAATTGAAAAAAAAAAATCACTGTACTTTAGGCTATAAGTATAACTGAAAGTAGGGATCGACCGAGTCCGGATATATCCGGGAGCGGACAATGCAGTATCCGCCCAGGTCTGGATTCAGTAATTATATTTAACCGGAACCTACACAAATATCAACTTCCATTTTTTTTCTTTGCCCCTTAGTAAATTCACTATGCGGTGTACAAGTAGGCTATAAAAAACGTCAGACGAAATAATTATTTTGTAAATTATTGTACAAGAATATAGGCTACTTGGGACCACGTATTACGTTTTCATAATTTAAAGAAATCGCGAAGTTCGACTACTTAAATGTCTTAATAGTAAATATTCAACTTGCAGTACCCAGGAAACCTGGAAATGATAACATCCACTGGTTATTCTTCCATTACAGCTTCATTTACTGCTTCCGAAACCTTTTTTTTAATACCCTACAAGTAGTTTAAAGTTGTTCACCATCGTTGAAAACTTGAAAGCGATCCGTTTCGGCACCATCGCGCTCCTAGCCAGCTGTCCGCAAGGGATGTCCAGCTGTCCGTGCTCCAGTGGCTGTGACCTTGACTCGCTTCGCGTGACGTCATTTGAGACTGGGCCCCGACGCGATCGCAAACGAACCAATCGTAGCTCACGATACTGAAGGAGTTTCAAAACGGCCGTTGAAATGGAGCAGTTTGTTCGAGGAACAAAGGGAGTGACATAGAAGTAGAACACGGCATTCAAAGCAGGCAAGGAAACGGAGAATCCCAGCTTTCCAACATGACCAAGATAGCAGCCGTGCGTTGCGTATTAGAGTAACGACAGCTTGAACCAAGGGCTGTTATTAGCAAACAAAAGCAATTTCACGTCAATTTTGAGGTAATCAAAAGATGATATTAAATTATATAAATCCAAAGTATGCGTGCCGAAGTATCTAATTCAGTCGAAATTACACCTCCGTTCTACGCAATTGGAAGTTTTTTTTCCAACGGGACTTTGAACTGGGAGATGATATATAGTTCGTTGGGCGTTTTACACAGTTTTGAAGCGACGATCGTCGTATGGACCAATGATTAAAGACCGTACATTCTAGCCAAAATTGTTCTTCTTTGGTTTGCACGCCGGTTTAATGACGGCATAAAAAACTAGCAAAAAATTCCAGCATGACAAACCACAGACGACTTGCAAGAGTTGAATCTTTCAATTTTGTTCATTTAAATGAAAAAAAAAAAAAATAAATAAAAGACCTGTTGTGAATTTGATTTTTTTTTTATGTAACCAAAATTCAATCATTTTAGTGGTCAAATAAATGCATATCCTATACCGGTTTCACAAATGTTGCTAAATTCTGCAAATAAATTTTCGAAAGAAAGGAAGCGGTAGGCTAGGCTAATCAATGACAAAATCCTTAAATTAGAAAAATCTTTCCTGATTGATTAACCTAATGAGTGTTTTGTTTGATTGTATCAAAAAAATGTCTAGAATTTAGCAATATTGCAAAAACAGATTGCTGCAGCCGATAGGCACTTGTACTGTACTCCTAATAGCGTAAGACTTCCAAGTGTTTAATGTAAGAAAGTATTGTAAAACAAAACGAAAATTAACACCAGCTGCAACTTAAAATGGAAAAAAAATAAACAACTTTATTTCATCATATTTATGTGAATTACCCAGTATCCGGAACTGATCCGGCAATAGTATCAAATTATCCGGAACCGATCCGGATCCGGTAAAATGCTATCTGGTCTATCCCTAACCGAAAGTTGTTTAGTGATTGAGGACCCAAACATTTTGCCTTTGCACCCCTCCCCTGAAAATGTTAACTGCTTGTCTTGCTAAAAGGGCACCCTTTAAAATTTTTCTTCACTACCTCTGTTGAATAGTTTAAAGATTTCAACTAGAGAATCACATGTTGACCTATTGGCCAAGGTAGTCAAGCCCAACATTTGGCGGCATTCTGGGTAGCTTAGACTACCAAATTTGTTTAATTACTCTGCTCCGTACTTGCTCAAGAAATTCATTTCTGTTTGTAACCATGGCAGCCAGTACAAGATTGCATACTCAACATTTGGCTGAGTAATCCCTTTGTAAGGAGACTGAAAGAACCAGGATCGAGTTTGTCAAGATTCCTATCTATCCGTCCAATTACCTTAAAGGTGTTTACAACAGCACTTGATCACTGTTTCAAGATGCTTAAATCCTCACTGATTATTGGCCGATTAGCATTATCTTTGTAGCTGCTAAGGTATGTGAAAGGTGGTTAACAGTCTGACGGATAAAGAATTGCAAAACAGTGGATTTTCAGATAGCGACCAGTAAGGTTTTCCAAAGGAACGACTTTTGCCACGAACCTCCCTGATGCCAGAGACAATTGGGCGACTATTATAGACAAGGGTACGAATGTGGACATTATCTACTCTGACATCAGCGATGCGTTTGGCAGTGTGGATTACAATACTGTACTTTTTCCTCCATATGCCTTAATATTGGTCTGCCGCCTGCAGTTATTAACTTTATCTCGGTCATCTTCGCCGATCGTAGGCAACGTGTTGTATTGAAGGCTATTATTCTGAATGGATGGCTGTTGGTGTTGCGCAGGGTACCGCTCTGGAGCCTAAGATTTTTGCCTTATACACTAGCAATATCATGGCTGGCATTTTCTCGCCCAAATTTGTTGAATTCAAGTTTAACAATTTCTGTGTCTACAATCATTAACTGCAATGAACTCCAGAGAGATATCTATATTCTTGAGAGTTATTGTGAAGGTCTTGAAACTTCAACTTAACCCTGCGAAGTGCCATGTTCTACATATTGGTCACAATAATCCGAGGCACCAGTACTACATCGATGGCAAACTTTTGGGAGCTGTGGCTGAATAGAAGGACCTCAGCCTCTGGATGACTGAGAACCTTACTGTCTGAAAACAGTGTGCTACAGGTGCTGCTACGGCTTTTAAGGTCATCAGATTGGTTGGGCATAGTTTTCCTAAACTGTATGCTGATTCCTTTTGCCGCCTTTACAAAAGTATTATCAGGTCCATCGTGGAATATGCGAACATGAGTTGGCTTCCATGGTTGCAAAGGGACATCAAAATACTAGAAAAAGTTCAACGGCGAGCGACCAAAACAGCCACCAAATACAACGCACTGTGCTACCCTGAATGCTGTAAGAGGCTCAATTTAATCACTTTGGCTAACCGCACTCTAATTAAATTCTCTCGGCACAGGGCAATCAATATATGGTGACTAACTGAACGATAGCGAGGGTTCGTTGGAGTGGGTTACGAACGAGATTTTTGTCACGTGCTCTTTGCACACTGTCTTTGTGACTTTTTCAGCCAGCAAGACAACACACAAGCCTGATTTAAACTATGTCACTTCCAAGAAACGAAATCACGCTCAAATTCAAAATAAACAAATCATACCGATTTGTAAATTTTCGACAGGCTGCATTGACTAAAGATCGAAAAATTATAATCCTCCTGTATTCATCAGGCCACACAAGAATCTTATTTACAAGATTTACATTATTTACGTTGTCCGACGTGCGTCGATCTTTGTAGAAATAGTAGTCGTCGCGAGAGTTGTGTCGTAGTGTCTGCTATTTCCACAGCGATCGATGTACGTAGGACAATGTAAATAATGTGAATCTTGTGAATAAACTTCTTGTGGTGGCTTGATGAAGACAGGGGGACTATATTTTTTCCATCTTTAGTCAATGCAGTCTGTCGAAAATGTGCAAATCAGTAGGATTTGTTTATTTTGAATGTGAGCGTGATTTCGTGTCGCGGAATTTTTGGAACATTCGTAGTTCGTTTTTTTCAACTATGTCACTTGTACTCGATGTTTGTGAGTTTCACGGTAGGACAGTTAAAATGGTGTACCCTCGTTTGATCTCGTTACAGCTTTCTTTTTTTTTTGCAGGTGGCGTACTCTGCTGTCAGTTGATGACATGGTTGAAACAATAGTGAACATTTTAGCTGTACGAAATTTGATCAACAATACTTATGTAATGCTGTCTAGTGATCATGGTTTCCATTTGGGTATGTTACTTGTTTCAGTTGCCATTTTGTGCAATGTCTATGCTCTAGGCTTTTGTGATTTTTTTTTTCCTCTCACGCAAATCATTGCTTCATATTATCAAGGCCACTTGTGTTAACCCAAAACAAATCAATGTCAGTTTCTAACACTTTGGCGCTTCTGGCCAGCATCCACTCATGGTTGAATCTAATCTAATCTAATCTAATCTAATGAATCTAATTGCAATTGTTGGAGCAGAAATGTCATAATTTAAGCTTTGTACACATTTTGTTGTTAGTACTACACATTTTGCTGCCACTTTCAACAGAAGTAGCAACAGTATCAGTTAGCACATACTCCTATTGTGCTAATTAGTAAGTGTGGTAACAACTGTAAGGTTTGACATGAGGTAAAGCTGAAATTTTCATGTTAAATTGAATCATATGCGGTATGATGGAAGCAATGCTTGTCAATAGGCCTAACACAATTTATTTAAATCTCTTGCAGCATTGCATACTGGTATTTGCTACTATTTGTGTTTCATCCCCATTTTTTTAACTTCTGACTATACAAAGTAAAAAAAAAAACTTTTACCTTTTAAGACTAAAAATCGTTTACAAGCTCACGCTAATTCACTGTTCACGCTCTGTTGTTGTGCAGTAAATTTTCAACAAACAATACCATTTAATATCCGTATTCGTTTCGCCATTGTCAACAAACAATACGCCTCAATGTTAATAAAACTGTGGGCTTCAACACGTTTTGTCTTCTTCAGGCTTTTTTCTTTAAGCTAGGTTTACTTTCACATTTGTTTTCCTTCACGGCTGTTGTGTTTGGCACTGTTGCTCTCTGCCAATGATCTGTATTAGGCCTGCTGGGAGGAGAGTTGGCCTTGACTTGTCTGCTAGCGTTGGATGTACTAGGTGCATGACGTTATGGTAGGAAGGTGATTGAATGTTCATAAGTGTTTGGTCGTATTTTTACATTAGGTTGATCGTGATGGATTCCAGAGCCCTAAGGTGGTTTTCCCTGTTGGTTTTTGACTTGAGTAAGGCTCTGGTGTCTTTCCACTCGATCTGGTGGAGTGATTCAGACTAGTGATGCATTGCGATTCCATTTCTGTCATCACTTGTGTTTGTTGCAATAATGTGGTCCAGGACTCTTGTAAGGAATCTCGTGGTGTGTTTCTTCCATGTAAATGGCTGCACACTCACTACATGGGACTGCATAGACAGCACTGAGTGTTTTGGGGCACCCAGCCGCTATCTCTTCTCTTGTCGGTGCACGAGGAGGGATTACTCTGGTGATTTTCGATTCTGGACTTTTTATTCTGGTCGTGGCCTTGCTGTGGGTGTTGTATTTATGCTCTGGTCTGGAGTTCACCTGTCTGGCAGTTAGAGGTTGGTGGGATGATTGCGTGTCTATCGCGTGCCCCTCATCTTGTGTTGCGTTATCGTTCGACTTGGAGACGAGCATCTTTTCTTCAGCGTATTTTCAACGAACAATATACCTCACTGTTAATAAAACTGTGGGCTACAACACTTTTTGTTTTCTTCAGGCTTTTTTCTTTAAGCTAGGTTTACTTTCACATTTGTATCGCTCTTGAGGTAGCTGGACAAATTATTTTCGGCTAGGATTCTTTGAAGTTTATTACTGTAGTTGTGGAGGCATGCGAGTCCTGCTCGATGTTGCTCGTTTTTTGCTGATGGTGTAGTCTGGGTGTGGATGCCTGTATCCTCTTTTCGTTCATTGTGGAGTGCTTTCTGTATGGCTTGGTTGAGATAGTGTCCGGGGTACCCCAGTTCAGTTTCACTTTCGCTTTGTCGAGGTGTGGAAGCGCTGTTTGGTGGACTGTTGACCTTTGAACGAGTCTATGCATTTCATTTTCAGCTATGGTTCGGAGTTGATGCCCACAGTAATGTCTGGAGGTATAATATATTCCTCGGTTGGTTGCTGATTCTTTGCGATATGGTTGATAATGGAGGTAGTTGCCGTCTTTCTGCTTGGTAACTCTGACATCGAGAAACGGGCGTGGGTTGTGTTTTTCTGTTTTTGTGGGTAAACTGGATTTTGGGTTACCAGTTGTTAAGTTTCACCAGAAGTTTGGGGATGTCAGTTGTCTTAAGAATCGCAGATATGTCATCAACGAATCTCTACCAGAATCGGGGTCTTGGTTGGAAATGATTGGCCAGTGGACGAGTTCCTGGAGTACAATCTCGGCCAGAACGGGTGAGCACGAGTAGCACATTGGGGCTCTCCTGTGTTGCTGGAAGATTTTTGTTTCGTATTGCACAAAAATGGAAGAGAGGAATAGTTCGAGCAACTCTCTGTCTTTCTGATATTCTTGTTCAGGGATTTTCTTCCTGCAGGATGCTTTGGATATTGCATCAAGGATCAGCTTGTGGGACAGGCTGGGAAAGAGGCTGACAATATCGAATGAGGTAAGTGAACAGACTCTTTCACAGGTCAACAGACCACCACACAGCGCTTCGACACCTCGACAAAGCGAAAGTGAAAGACTTCGAACTGGGGTACCCTGGACGCTATCTCAACCATGCCATACAGAAAGCACTCCACAACAAACGAAAAGAGGATACAAGCATCCACACCCAGACTATAACATCAGCCAAAAACGAGCAACATCGAGCAGGACTCAGATAGTGCAATGATTCCTGTGCAATCGTAACGAACACACACGCAAGAAGACTGAAATCACTCAACTGGCCAAGTTTAAAAAAAATCGAAGGGCACCCAAATTCACTACAGATGACTAGAGACAAAGGTAATAATGTGGTTTCACACCGTTTTGTGCTAAATTTGCTGAGTTACCATCCCACACCAGACGAGATGACCGGGTTTACCAGAAGCAGCTCACAACATGACTGACGGGACTGTGCTGAAGTCGATTGTGCGGTGGTAAGGTTGGCTGAGATACAATCCGGAAGTATCTCAGTTGACAGTTCCTTCAAGCAGTTTTCTTCACACTAAATATTCCTCTTGCTGTGTTTTTGTGTGTTTCTAATTCCGTGGAGGGACATGTGGCCACGAACCTTTAAAACCCTGGTTCCAGGGATCCAAAGAAACTCAGTGCTGCCATCTAGTGGCAAATTACAGAACTAAAGCTCCAATCCAACAAGAAGATGACTGTAAAGTCGGTTTACCGAAAAAACAGATTGGAGAGGATACCCGGATTCCAAAGATCAAAAACCTCGGGGAAGAACCTTCGTTTCCCAACGAACACTTTTTTTTTTCTTTTTTTTTTTTCTATCGCCACCAATAATGGACCAAATTGACCACTATTTAATAGCCTTACACTCCAGCTTACACTCCGCTTCTGCGGAAACAGAATTGTAAAATTCCACCCGGAACTTTATCTACAGCAATTTGAAAAGCGTTCCAAACTGGGCCGTAGCGCTCGCAACTTCCGGTCACCATTATTGAAGAAACTCATGTATGCTTGTATATAATTTTCGTTATTCTTTTCTGTCCAAAAGCCCAGAAACACTAGCTTAGTTGTGTTAATAGGAGGGGCTGGGCTGCCTTCGGGTACTTAACCTCATATACATGTGGATACAGACATTATAGTGTGAGATTTTTTATTTTATTTGAACGATAGCAAATGCCGTGAAAAATGTCCATCTACATCAACCCTTATTATCGGCTGATAACTACAACTTATTTTTATGCATTTTAGCATTTCACTAAGCTAGTCCAGTTAATCATTTTGTATTTAACCTTTTTATTATAATAATTGCCCCCAGAACTATACCAAAAGCTCCATGGATTCGATTTACGATTTTACCGGACACAAATTTTTATTGTAAATATTTTAGTTAAAAATCCCCTTCCAAACTCCGACTGTGTCCATCCAAAGGCAAACACTAGCTTTCCTTCAATTAAATAGTATTAAAAAGATCTGTAATACTACTACAATCACATCCTAATGCTTAAGCTGTGAAATATACTTCGTCCCCCCCCCCCTTCAATAGTTGTCATGCATAATATCTTAGTTTAACAAGAAAGGCCAATTCACTTTGTTCATGAGTTGAAAACTCAATTCGCACCTTCTTTACACAGGCCTCGTTCCTTCAAAGTTCTCCCATGCAGGCCCTTTGTAAAACCGACTTCTCCTTCCAATTTCTATTATTCCCTGGGCCCTCAGCCAATGAAGAGGGGACAGCTCTCATCGGCGTTCGCGCTTTGGTCCCCAGAATCGCTCTCTCCAGCATAAAAAGCCCCAGCAGGTCTCAGTCCTTAGCACAGCTCACAGATCTCAAGCTAGAGGGGTCATGCCAGTCGGAAGTGGAGATGTCACGGTCCGAAGGTTGCCAAGCTGGGTAATTGGTAGTGGTTCGTATGTTACTAGTTTAGCTTTTGAAAATTTAAATTTTAGGACCCCCATTCTAAGTTTATAGTTTAAAACTTACCTAACTTCTAGTCTTGAGAATAATTTATGGTTGGCTAAAGCCATCGGCATTTCTGGCCCCCTGCCTTCCATAACGTCGGAGTGGTTATCTTTCTAAAAACCAACTTTTTTCTTGTTTATTTTAAACCTTTAATCTAAACATAATGACGGTTTGATCTTCATGAACTCGTTGAAACAAAACTGTGGATGGTTTGATCTTTGTGAAACATTACCGTTGGAATAATTGTAACTTGCGGACGCGGTGCAATTAGCGGGTAAAATAAATTCTTGGGCTCGATAGGAGCCCAAGAATTAATTTTTCTAACTGAAAATTTAAGTTGTTATTAAGAACATAAATTGTTGTTCTTGCTTGTAATGTGAATTTCTAATTCGTAAATTCGGTGCTTTTACTTGAAAGTTA
This sequence comes from Lithobius niger, assembly GCA_023313725.1. NCBI lineage: Eukaryota > Metazoa > Arthropoda > Chilopoda > Lithobiomorpha > Lithobiidae > Lithobius > Lithobius niger. The sequence continues at coordinate 81,835 of JAHWFP010192139.1, read as the reverse complement.
ATCTTATGAACTTCGAAATGTAAATTTGTATTTTCATTTGTCAACTGGATTTATTAAACCCAGGAGTTTTAAAACTTCAGTTTCGTTCCCTAGTGGATTATTTGTTTTGATTGTTAAAATAATATGTAGTCCATTTTTATCTTTAAACTCCTGTTAAAACATTTAACTAATTTCCATCGTTGGTGGCAGCGCAAACCAGATAGTATTAAGGTTAGGCCTATAGTTTAGGATACCGACGCTTCATTCCCCATGCCGGGGCTGTAGCCCATACTGTGCTTATTCACGTAAAAAGTCGTAGTAAACACCAGAACTGGATACTAAGAGTCATTGTCAACCAAAGATGTCGGGGGCGTTACAAAAGCCGTCGTAGCGTCCGCCGTTACAATTTGGTGGCAGCGGTGGGATGAACAGGTGCTGTTCCCTTCAAGCGTTTCCCCCCTGCCATGCTTCTATGCCAAATTTGTAAACTGTGAGAAGAAAGCCTCTTCAACACGAGATGCCTGTGACTCCGTTATATATAGTCACGAAGTAGATGCCAGTACTGCCGTCACTATCAGTACAAAACACCGGTCCCAGCAGTCAAAATCAACTTCTGGCACCAGGAAGCAGAGAATGCAGCTTCACCAATTTGGATATTCACCAACATGAGATGTCCCAGTACCCCCAATTCCTGTGAGGAGGATCCGCCCGCCAAGGAAACGGAGCTCCGTCACAGCAGTTCAGTGGAACTTGAGTGCCCCAACCCAAGCCACAGTGTAGTGGACTGTTAGAGACGTTCTACTCCAGTATCAGTGCAAGGCTTCTGTGCTCTACGGTGGAAACCGGTTGGACTTGACTGACAACACAGCGATTGTGTGTAAAAGGGTAAGTGCTCATAGGGTATGCTAAAGGCCGCCAGGTGTTGTAGTTGAAATTCTTTGTTTTTTAATTATTCATACACCAGAGTGTTAGGGGTCCATTAAAGTGTATTTTTATGTGTAAACTTACTGGATTTGGGAGAGAAGTATTTTAATTAATTCGCTCTGCTCAAACTTAACGTGCATATTATTATGCGACTGCATTTAATTTTGGTTGAACTATGAAAGCTTTATTTTGAACCAGTTTAACGTTAAAAATGTCTGAAAACATGGATCTTGCCGATATTATAAAAGATATCCAGTACAAGGACCTTAAGAAGGCCTGTACCGAATTAGGTCTCACAGTAACAGAGACAAGGCATGAAACAGTCGAAGTACTGAAAAATGCATATGACGACAACCGTCTAGATTTAAATAATCTTTACGATGAATTAGCAAATGCAATTGAGAAAAGAGAAGCTACTATTCTCCAGAAAAAGGAATTAGCAGCCAAAGAGCAAGAGCTTGCTTTAAAAGCTGAAGAGATTAGATTAAAAGCCTAAGAAATGGCCGACGCTGACAAACGTCGAGCCCACGAACTGGCCCTTAAAGTCCAAGAGGCTCAGATTAGAGACCGAGAAGCAATTCTCGGGGGAAAAAAAAGAACAAGAGGCCTCTATTAGAGATCGCTCTATGGCCCAGGAGTTAGCAAAACTCGAGAAACAGCTTGAATTAGCTAAGCTACAAGCAACAAATGTTAACGTTAATCCGGCTTGGAATGGAGTTAACGGCGCTCCCCCAGCTCAACCAAATCCAGTTCCCAAACAGGGTAAAGTTGCACACGTAGTTCGTCTTGTTAATAAGTGGAGCCCCAAATCATAAATAAATAGTTTCCTTAAAATTTTCGAGAGAACTCAAAAGATCCCCAGAGATCAATGGACAACCGGACTTTTACCCCTCATGGGTGAAATTTTAGTTAAAGTTTGCGACCAGCTTTCAGATACTGAAATGCAGGATTACGCGATAGTCAAAAATAAATTACTTGATAGGTTTGTGCAGACTAAAGAGTCTTTGCAAACCCAATTTTGTTCCTTGGAAAAAGATCCGGAACAACAGTTTCACGATCATGCTTTCGAGTTGGAAACTCTGTTTTCTAGGTGGTTAGCTTTGGCTAAAGTTAACGGTTCATATGCCAACCTTGTCAATTTGATGCTTTTAGAGCAATTCTATATAGCTTGCCCTACCCAATTACGGAAATGGTTGCCTGACCAAATTAAGGCAGGTACGTTGGCCGAAGCAGCCAAATTGTGGGATGAGTTCACCACTAGAAATAAGCAGATTACTACCGAAGCTGCTTGCCGTTCTGTCAAGACACAGCCTAGTGCTGGCCAGTCGAGTCAGGTTTCTAAAGCCTCGAACAACCAACATGGTAACCATCGTAACCACTCCACGGCAGCTAAACTGGCTAATCCTGCCGAAGCGAAAGCTAACTCCACTAGTGGGGATTCAGCCAGCAGTAACAACTCCAATCGTGAATTCGACAAACCTCGTAAATATAACTATGGTAATTGCTTTTTCTGTAAGTATCCTGGACACAGACGCATTGACTGCCGTGCATGTATAGCAGCTGAAAAAGCAACAGCTAACACTGATTGTAATTTTGTGAGTAATGCACCTCCCGAAATTGTGTTTGCAAAACATATTCACGAATGGTCTGTGAATGGCATTAAATGCTGTGTCCTACGTGATACAGACTCCACTCACGACGTCATTGCCAGAGAACACATAAAACCTGAGTAATTCACTGGGAAAAAATATACCCATTGCCACAACGCTCTTAACGAGCAGACGACCGCACACGCGATCGCCTTGATTGACGTATAAACTCCCTACAGGCCTATCCAAACAGAAGCTCTAGTCTCTGACCACATGGGGCCCCACTTTCAAATGCTCTTGGGCATTCCCTCACAAAACGTTTTGGAGGAGAAAGGTTTAACCTCATTGCCCTCGTACGTTAATGTAGTCACCTGATCACAAACACGTGTGAATAAGCAGCTTCCAATTTTAAAGCCCAATTATCGTGAAGGTAATTCCAGTGATAGCGAGTCAGATTGTGTTGCTGAACTCAGTGTAGTTGCTCCACCAGTAACAAAGGAAGGTTTTGTTAGCCCTAAACAAGTAGTTTAGATGCAACCATTCTTGGCCCTTGGTCGTTTGCCAAATCACGGCCCTTCATTTATGGGACAAAATTTATCAGAGAATCAGCTTACAATCCGCTACATTGGCTCAAGCAAATGTCTGGCAAAAATCCAAGATTGCTTAGGTGGAACCTTACCCTTCAAGATTATGACTATACAGTCCGGTACAAACCTAGAAAGTTTCGCTTAAACGCCGACACTTTAAGTAGATATTTTGTTTAAACATTTTTAAACTCATCATTTTCAGTAAAAATTAGCTGAAAATTATTTTATCTTTAATTTTGTTAAGTGGTCCGTTGAGCTCATCCACATCAAAAGCAACTCTCAGTTATTTCCCGTTTTGGACTTCACACCTAAATTTTAAGTTCCAATGTTTTCTTTCCTTATAAATTTCTGCCTCCTCCTGTGTGGAAGAAAGTTTGTGAAGACTGAACGACACGTTGATAATGTTTATTAGGAACATTCTATGGGAGTCTATAGTGATTCCTGGCTAACTCCTCTTCAAGTTTTTACGAAATGTCTTTCTTTAAAAAAAGATGTCTGTCTACCCCTGGGAGATAAGGATAGCCCTGTTTAAACGGTCGCTGGGTATAAGCCACCAAACCTTCCAGCGTTGTATTTTTATGTTTAAATTATGGGTCATACCTTAACCCTTCAGTGTGTGAGTTTTAAGTTGTAAACAAGTTATTTGGTAACCTTAAACCATTCTAGTGGTAATCTGTTAACTTTAAATAGAGCTTATAGTTGCACATGCGCTCGTAGTATCCTCTATTCCGATCCTTATTGCAAGCTAGATCCCGAGGAATGCTCCCAGAGGTTTTCTTCGATGCTTTCCTAGATAAAATAAAATAGCATTCTGTGCATGGCTGACTGGTTAGAGCATTAAATGTTGTGATTATATCATTTAACAGTTAACGATTGCAAAAACCCTAACCGTGTAATTTTTCCAAACGAAAATAATGCTTCTTTGAATTTAAATGTGTTTTGCCCAATTTCCTGAATGCTTGTACGATTTTCCTGCACGAAGCAGCGTGGACAGCATTTAGTTAATTGTTGCAAAACTAGTGTTCTTCTTAACTTTTAACTTTTGAATTTTACTTGAAATTTTCTTAGCCACAAAAACGTTAGCCCCACCCCCCTCCCCAAAAAAAAAATACAAAACGGCGAAGTTAATATTTTTGTAAACAGTGTACTTTTAAAATTTTGTAAAAGGATCCTGGGATAAGACTAAGTATCCCATTGCAATCTCATTTTTTGGTATAAATGAATGGAACCCTGAACGCTCATTCTGGTCGAATGAACTTAAATTTGAGATGGATATCTCCAGATAGTACTGCTCAATATAGATTTATTTTGCTACATGGCTTGGCAGTCTTGTTTTTCGCATATCTTGTGTGCACTAACCCTTCTGTTCTAGCTTTTATTCGGAGTTCAACCGGAACCCTGAATAAAATCCTCCGTGTGGGGGCATGTAGTCGGTTTACCGAAAAACCAGATTGGAGAGGAAACCCGGAATCCAAAGATCAAAAACCTCTGGGAAGAACCTTCATTTCCCAAGAAACACTTTTTTTTTCTTCTTGAGCGCCTAAATGCCAAAAAGACCTCGGTCTTTCTCCAAGCTTATCTCCACCAATAATGGACCAAATTGACCACAGTTTTCACTATTTAATAGCCCTACACTCCAGCTTCATTTCTGCGGAAACAGAATTGTAAAATTCCATCTAGAAGTTTATCTACAGCAATTTGAAAAGCGTTCCAAACTAGGCTGTAGCGCTCGCAACTTCTGGTTACCATTATTGAAGAAAATCAAGTATACTTGTATATAATTTTCCTTATTCTTTTCGAGCAATAAGCCCAGAAACACTAGCTTAGTTGTGTTAATAGGAGGGGCTGCCTTCGGGTACTTAACCTCATATACATGTGGATACAGGCATTATAGTGTGAGATTTTTTATTTTATTTGAATGATAGCAAATGCCATGAAAAATGTCCATCTACATCAAACCTTATTATCGACTGATAACTACAACTTATTTTTCTTTGTTGCCAAAACAACTTAACCTAATAATTTTAGCATTACATTGTCCCAATGTGATGTTTCCCTGGAGGTTTCTTCCGGTGCGCAGGCAACTGCTTGCATATCCCACTGCGCATGTGCGGCGCAGTCCTCCCTTACAAAAGCAAGAGCGTGGACGCTTTCGGCATTCATTTTCCTCCAGAGGTGTCTCCACGCCACCTCGCGCTAAAGTTCCCCGCCTTTCGCACGGAATTTGGATTACCGAAGATGGCCGCCGCTGCCGACGCTTTCGCTTCATCTGCCGCTCTCCGTCAAGCTCTTGCTCCCTTCGCTCTTGGCGACCGTTGGGTCTCTGCTCTCGACCTCGCCGCCACGAAGCCGATCATCCCTGCGCCTTTCACCGATGCTCCCTTCGGCCATGATAACGCCCTTTTAGAGTCTCCCCTTCAGGCGGGTCAACTTACCCTGCAGAACCCATGGAAGTCTCTTCCCTTCGTCGTAATTTACAACTTGCGAAGGACAATTACCGTGAAGCTAAAAGAAATCTCCGTCGAGCCACTACTGCTCTTTCACCCGCTCGGAATTCTCCATTAGACCTCTCGTCGAACTCTTCACACCTGGGCCGCAGTGTCACACGTAGCGAAGTGCAGGACGTCGTCCTCAACGCGTTCGCACGATGAAACACAATTCAATGCCACCATCGTGTACATCTTCAGCCCGTCATGCCCGCACTCAAGATCGGTGGTCGCCTCAACTTCGAGCCATGAAAGCCACAAACGTTGCTCTCTTTCCCCTTCGGGTGCTTTGAAGAAACGAAGGACCTCCTTTCCACCCACAACTCAAGGCCCTTCGCTGCCGGCACCACCCTCAACGCCGGCCGCCCAGATAGTCCCTTCGTCGCCACAGTCCCTACGCCTGAAAGACAAATTCACTTCCCGGGTGATTCCGCCGAAGATCCAACATTGCCTCTCGCTGCGCTTCTCAAGACTGTCGAAGAAACGGCACCAGATTGTTTTCTTTTCAAACCATCGCAGTCTGCTGATGCCCCAGTCATTAACCATGGCTTAAAAACGGTATTTGGGTTTGCCCTTCGGGACAAGAACGAAAAACCATGCAACCTTCTCGGCCAATCAACAACTCTTCTGACATGCCTCCTTCGTAACGAAGGCTCCCTCATCGGCAAGGGTGACCCAATCATCCTTGACAAAAAAACACCTGCTCTACGTCCTGGCCGTGAGAACAGCTTCTTTCGCCCGCTCGGCGTAGGTGCTACGAACCAACACAATTTCGACACGTGTTCTGAATCCGACTTTTTGTGCAGGAAAATTAAGATGGACTTCGGCACCGCTCTCTCCATCCCTAAGAAAGTAGAAATCCCAACTTTTGTTCTATACGAAAACGATAAATGCCTTCGCCTAAGCTTTCGGGAGGCCTCCCAAGCCGACGTCCTCAACACCGCAGTTAACGCCTTGTGTGAGAAACTCTGTGGATGCAAGTCCGGAAGAGATTCGCAATCTTTCATCCTTAATATCACAGCTCTTTCAGAAGGCAAGCTTCGCAACCTACCACTCCTTAAACTGGGCAACCAGAGCCCTCTTTCACAACACCCTCCTCCTTTGGGAAATAGCCCTGTCATCCGCCAACAACCTCAACGTCTCCACTCGTCACCGTGTCCGCAACCAACCAATTCACGAGGCTGACACCTTATTTCGTGATCTCATCCCATCTCTAGCCCCCCCCCCCCCCAACTTGGACATATCAAGGAAACCAAGACCGCAAAAACCAAACCCTCCATCCAATCGCCCCTTTTTCAGAAGAACAGACAGGCCAATCCCCGCTCTCCTCCGGATGACTGGAACAAGGCCTCACTAACAGCACCCCCGGCCCGCACAAAGGAGAATACGTCCTTTCAGCCGAGAAACCAACAGCCTTTTCGGTCCGACTCTCACGTTCCCGCTCCGGCCAAAGGAACCAACAGAAGCGAGACGCCACTCTTGATCGAAGAAGCCGTCACTCCTCACCTGGGGGCAGGAGTTCCTTTCGCAAGAATCAACAATGACGCCTCTCGCCTCTCCTGCCTTCCAGTCGGCGCAAGACTCCGCCACTTTTTCCCGGCCTGGCAAGAGATAACCCACAACACAGATGTCCTTTCGATCATAAAACATGGCTTTCAACCAACACTCCTAATTCAACCACCACTAAAAACCTCCCCACCGTGGAAGTTCTCCCCTCCGACCACAGAATCCCTTTCGTGCGAGTTTCGGAACTCCTTCGCAAAAATGCAATCAAAGAATGCCACAAGCCGGGTCCGGGCTTTTACAGCTCGATTTTCACCCGACCAAAGAAGTCGGGAGGCTCCCGTCTAATTTTCAATATGAAACCTCTCAACAAGTACATTCACAACGATCACTTCAAAATGGAAACGATAGGCATGACTTTGCGTAATTTAAGTCCATACGCCTTTCGTTCAAACAGAACGACTGGACAGTCTCAATCGACCTGGAAGATGCCTACCTTCATGTCCCCTTTCATCCGGCAACCACTCATCTCTTCCGTTTCATCTACGACGAAGGGTCTTCGAATTCCGCTGCCTTCCTTTCGGACTGAATGCCGTTCTCAGAATCTTCACAATGATATTAAAACCAATCCAAGCCAGTGCATATCTAGACGACTGGGCCCTCAACAACCCCGACCCCCACACTCTGGAACTCAACAGAGACAAGACCATCTGCCTGCTAAACCATCTGGGCTTCGGAGTAAATTACGCAAAGTCATGCCTTTCACAAACATTCACGTTCCTCGGAGCTTCATTCGATCTACTATCGGGAAGAATCTCGCCCTCACCGGACCGCATCTAGGACCTCCTCCAACACATCCATCTCTTTCGCAAACAAACCAACTTCACTCCCAGGGAATTAAACTCCTTCATAGCAAAGATGGTCGGATGGCGAACCTCGTTCCCTACGGCCGATGGATGGCCAGACCCCTTCACTATCACCGCATAGACAGCTAGTCCATCAACCAAAAACATCCCGACAAGCCAGGACCGTTCAACAACGATTTTCCCTTCGAAACTCTCCTATGGTGGTCCGATGTCACGAACCTCACGAAGACATTTTCCCTCCACGAACCACCCCCCGATCTCCTCGTCTTCACAGATGCATCCAAAACCGGCTGGGGTGCACACCTAAACAACCTGGAAGTCTTGGGTCTTTGGCCAACATCCTGCAAAGACCACATCAACATTCTCGAGCTCCGAGCAATCCTGCTACCCCTTCGATACTTCCTCCCACTAATCCAAAACAAGGTGATCCAGGTCCAAGCCGACAACACAACATCCATGGTTTACATCAGAAAGGAGGGTGGAACAAAATCAAGATCCCTTCACACCGCAACTTCCGAAATTTTCAACCTTTGCATTCTGAACAACATCACCCTACTGCCACTTCATATGCCAGGCAACAGAAATGTGATTGCCGACTCTCTCTCATGCCAGAATCCACCGACAGGCAAATGGTGCCTCAAGAAATCCATCTGCGAATCTCTCTTCAGCATCTGGGGCACTCCGATGGTGGACCTGTTCGCCACGAAGCACAATGCCAGACTTCCCCAATACATCAGTCCGATCCCGGACGAAGAAGTAATACCTGTAGACGCCCTGACGTTCCCATGGCACAACCTGTTTGCTTGCCTCTTTCCTCCGTTCAAACTACTTCCTCAAGTCCTTCAAAAAATAGAAGAAAGCCAAAGCCTATTCCTCGTAATAGCTCCCCTCTGGCCATCAGCAGCCTGGTTTCCTCTCCTTCTAGACCTAGTAGTAGACACTCCAAGAAGTCTTCCCCTTCTACCAGATCTTCTGTCACAACAGAACGGATTAAAACTACACCCAAACCTTGCAAACCTCAACTTACACGGGTGGCTACTATCGTCAAACTTCTCAAGAAGGCTGGAATTCACCAAGAGGAAGCCGAACGTATCGCCTCCAAAGCAACAAGAGGTTCCATCAACCGCATGTACGACTGCCACTGGTCCAAATGGATTTGTTGGTGTATCACAAATTGATATTTTTCACCAACCTATTTAACATCAACAAACTAAAGGGCGCAACAATCCTTGTCTACCGCTCCGCCCTTAATTCGGTCTTTAAAGCTGCAAACAAAACCAAACTACTAGATGACTACCGCATCTCAGCATTACTACGATCCTTTAAAAACGAACGTCCAACAACCAGACGGACCGTAACCAACTGGGACCTATCCCTCGTCTTACAATGCCTGATGTAAGAACCTTACGAACCCATGCAAGACAGCTCCCGCCATGACCCGGAAAACTGTCTTCCTCATAACCCTGGCAACCAATCTTCGATGTTCGGAAATTCAAGCCCTGTCAGCAGACTCAGCCTACTGCATTTTCGGTCCAAACTTCTCAGTAACGCTACACCCAAGAACATCTTTCAGAGCAAAAACTCAAAAACCCTCTGAGCCATAAAAAACCAATTACGTTTCCGGCCCTCTCCAACATTGTAGGCAACGAACCAGATCGTCTCCTCTGTCCAGTCAGAGCACTACGCTTTTACCTAGCCCGCACACAACATGAAGACATCCGCAGAGGCAAAAACCAACTTTTCCTCCCAGTTGACCCTCAAACCGGAGAAACTAAAGCCGCCATGGTATCGTTGGATCAGGAAAACAATTGAAACAGCCTACGACAAACAAAACATGAGCAAGAACGTGAGAGTGACGGCACAAGGTTAGATCGATCACAATTGTAACAAGCGTTACAATTGTGATCGATTGATTTCGAACATTCAAAGTAGAAGATGGTTCATTTTTTCGCACAAGGTTAAAGCGATCTCCACATCATGGGCCCACCACAACGCCACCCCGATTGAAAAAATCCTGGCAGCAGCATCCTGGCGCCATCAATTAACCTTCACCTCCCACTACCCAAGGGACATGTCAAGAGAAGAAACAGGACTACACCGGCTGGGACCAATCGTCGCAGCCAGAACCGTGGTCAAGCCTCCTTAAGCACTCAGAACGAAGCAGAAGCAAGCCATCCATGAAGGAAGCAAGCCACCCAGAAGGAAGCAAGACTTTAAACAACGGTCCTTTCAGAACCACCAACTCCTACGAAAGAGATCCAAATTCCTGTTCCAAAGTGTTCTGAATAAAGTGCAATTTTTTCTCTTCCAGATAAAAAGTTGTGGGCTAAGCCTGCTTGCATCCCGGGGCGCCCGTCAAGGCGGTGCCCGCCACCTTTTTTGACAAGGTCAACTGCTAATGCTAAAATTATAAGGTTAAGTTGTTTTGTCAACAAAGAAAGAACATTTTTCCGGCCCCCAGCCAGGCCGACTAAAAATGGTTATTTTTTTTGCCCAAAACATACTTAACCTAACTCCCGCCCTACCTCCCCTCTCGAGTCACCGCCTGACATATTGAGAGTAAAATGAATGCCGAAAGCGTCCACGCTCTCGCTTTTATAAGGGAAGACTGTGCCGCACATGCGCAGTGGCATATGCAAGCAGGCGCCTGCGCACCGGAAGATACCTCCTGGGGAACATCACATTGGGACAATGTAATGCTAAAATTATCAGGTTAAGTATGTTTTAGGCGAAAAGAAACCATTTTTAGCCGGCCTGCCTGGGGGCCGGCAAAATGTTCCTTAAGCGTTTTAGCATTTCACTAAGCTAGTCCAGTTAATCATTTTATATTTAACCTTTTTATTATAATAGTTGCCCCCAGAACCCTACCAAAACCTCCATGGATGATTTACGTTCTTACCGGACACAAATTTTTATTGTAAATATTTTAGTTAAAAATCTCCTTCCTAACTCCGACTGTGACCATCCAAATGTAAACACTAGCTTTCCTTCAATTAAATAGTATTAAAAAGATCTGTAATGCTACTACATTCGCATCCCAATGCTTAAGCTGTGAAATATACTTCGCCCCCCCCCCCCCCCTTCAATAGTTGCAATGCATAACATCGCAGTTTAACAAGAAAGGCCAATTCACTTTGTTCATGAGTTGAAAACTCAATTCGCACCTTCTTTACACAGGCCTCGTTCCTTCAAAGTTCTCCCATGCAACCCCTTTGTAAAACCTACTTCTCCTCCCACTTTCTATTGTTCCCTTGGCCCTCAGCCAATGAGGAGGGTGCAGCTCTCCTCGGCGTCCACGCTTTGGTCGCCAGAATTCCCCTCTCCAGCATTAAAAGCCTCAGCAGGTCTCGGTTCTTAACACAGCTCACAGATCTCAAGCTAGAAGGGTCACGCCGGTCGGGAGTGGACATGTCACGGTCCGAAGGTTGCCATGTCGGGCAATTGGTAGTGGTTCGTATGTTACTAGCTTTTGAAAATTTAAATTTTAGGACCGCCATTCTAAATCTATAGTTTAAAACTTTCTAGTCTTGAGAATAATTTATGGTTGGCTAAAGCCATCGGCATTTCTGGCCCCCTGCCTTCCATAACGTCAGAATGGTTCTCTTTCTAAAAACCTACTTCTTTCTTGTTTATTTTAAACCTTTAATCTAAACATAATGACGGTTTGATCTTCGTGGACTCGTTGAAACAAAACTGTGATCTTTGTGAAACATAACTGTTGAAATAATTGTAACTTGCGGACGCGGTGCAATTAGCGGGTAAACAGGAGCCGAAGAACTTCTTTTTTTAACTGAAAATTTAAGTTGTTATTAAGAACATAAATTGTTCTTCTTGCTTGTAAGTGAATTTCTAATGTGTAAATTCGGTGCTTTTACTTGAAAACTAATCTAGTGAACTTCGAAATGTAAACTTGTATTTTCATTTGTCAACTGCATTTATTAAATCCAGGAGTTTTAAAACTTCAGTTTCGTTCCCTAGTGGATTATTTGTTTTGAGTGTTAAAATATGTAGCCCATTTTTATCTTTAAACTCCCGCTAAAACATTTAACTAATTTCCACCATTAACCAGATAGTATGAAGGTTAGGCCTATAGTTTAGGACACCGAACCATGCCGGGACTGTAGCCCATACTGTGCTTATTCATTCTCCTGACTGGTTAGAGCATTAAATGTTGTGATTATATCATTTAACAGTTAATGATTACAAAAACCCTAATCGTGCAATTCTTCCAAACGAAAATAGTGCTTCTTTGAATTTAAATGTCTTTTGGCCAATTTCCTGAATGCTTGTACGATTTTCCTGCACGAAGCAGCGTGGACAGCATTTAGTTAATTGTTGCAAAACTAGTGTTCTTCTGAACTTGTAACTTTTGAATTTTACTTTAAATTTTCTTAGCCACAAAAACGTAAGTCCCCCAAAAATACAAAACGGCGTAGTTGATATTTTTGTAAACAGTGTACTTTCAAAATTTTTTAAAAGGATCCCGGGATAGGACTAAGTATCCCATTGCAATCTCATTTTTTGGTATAAATGAATGGAACCCTGCAAGCTCATTCTGATCGAATGAACGTAAATTTGAGATGGATATGCACTGAAGTGGGTTGCGTCCCTAAAGTACGACTTAGTTCGTTGGCTTAGTTCATAAGAGAAACTTGGTGAAAACACTGTCTTTGCGTCCCGGAGGTACGGCTTAGTCTCTTTTTCGTCTGGGTCACTGCACAGTTCTTAGAATGCTCGAATCGTGCTGCGGGTGTCATTGGCTTTCCATGAAGGTGAAGTTTGATGCGTGGATCTTCGCCCCTTCCTCCGAGCTTGCTGGGTTGTGGATGCTTTGGTAAGTCGAGGTAAACACCAGCAACTTGATACTAAGAGTCATTGTCAACCAAAGATGACGGGGGGCGTTACAAGTACCTCAGCTGTCGTAGTGTCCGCTGTTACATGACGTATTGCTTTTTTTGCGTTGCATTTTCGGTGGGGAGTAGGCAGAAGGCTTAAAAGGTTGTTTTGAAGCAAGCGTTGCTCATTTTTTTGGCTAGGAACGTCGAGCTGCTGGGTTTCATTTCGAATGGCTGGCTAGGAAGGCATTGACCAACGGCGTTTTGGAGACTTGGATTCTTGGGTGTCGGATTATGTACGCTACTTTTAAGTTTATTAGTGTGGTAAAAATTACTTTAATCTAGAAACGTTAGTAGTGTGTTGCCAGATTACTTTCAAGGGTCTAGCTCCAAAATGGCCTGGTGTTGTGCTCTACCCACTATTCGGTTTGAGCCCCATTAGTTCGTCGTTGCTGGCCGATGACGCACACGCTATTATTTATTTTTGGTTTATGATTTCATTTTGTTTAGTTTATGCTTGTCATGTTTATTTATGGTCAAATATTATTATTGTTTAATTTGGTTTTATAGCACCATTTGGCGGCTGTAGTTGTTGTGAAAGATTGATAATAAATGTTTATTGATTGTTTAAACCTTGAGTTTACTTTCACCCCCAATTTTGGTAACTCATGGAAACTACAACTTAAAACTACAATTTAGGCCTCAAAACAAAACTAGGAGTATCACTTCATAACACGTAACAGGACTAATGGGGGAATGGGAGTTTTAGGAGGCTGATAGCCAAAATTCGGGATACAAATTTAGATACAAATCCTAACGCTCAAAGCTTCTTTAACCTAAGATGAAATGATGTTACCCAAAACGTGGTTCAGATTATGGTTGATTTATTGGGCTCGCCTGAATTGCGGGTTCGGGTCACAAAAGGAGGAATGAACGTTTGGCTTGTTTTGAATTTAAGTTGAATAGAATTAAGTTTAAATGGTGATTAATAGAAAATGTATACTTTTAAATGAGGCGGGATGCAGCTTACGCTTGCATGGATTAAATCTGGGTTGTTGTTAAGTTAGGGTTACGGTTGGGGGAGAATATTCTAAATAAAAGGCAAAAAAGACATCCAAAAATGGCGATTGATGCGGGATTGGGTCAGTTTGGAGGATCAGGAGGAAAGTGACGTTTTAAAAGCTAAAAATTCAAGCCAAACATTCGTCCAGCACATGGGGGTTACAATTTATTACTCACACAACGTCAAACCAAACAGTATTTCATTGTTGAAAACAAAACATGATAATCAAATACAAAATCTCCAGTCTTGAGTAGGCCTATTGCAATTATTGTTGAGATCTGGAGATGACAATCGTGTGTTCATATCAGCAGCTCAATATCGACTATCGGCAGACGTAAACAAACTCTCTACAGAAGCTCCCCGGGTAAAAGGAAAATCCAAAATGCCTCCGTACATTGTGTCAATTTTGTGTATATGAAAGAAAATCAGAACAATGACAAATTTCAGATGGTGGGATAACACATAGATTTGTGTGGATAAAGGAGACTGGCGTAAAAAAGAAACATTTCAGTAAAGAACGCTATAATGACAAAAATAAACAAGTTTGCATTCATAACACTCAAATAAGTTGAACCGAGTATCAAACCGAATTAGAGTATTTGGTTAACACGCTTGTTTTGCAAGTATCTTTTTCATTTGTTAGTGTAATAAATAACTAAGATGCTGCTTAACGGACTGTGTGGGTCAACGTCTACAAGTAGTTTTCCAGTTTTTAGGATATAACTTTAAAATGGTTTGAGCTAGTGGCCTTTAATTTGCACCACCGGAAAGCTCTCGGCGAGACGATGAATTTGGTATATTTAAAAGTCAAAATCGGTCAAAAATTGGAGAAGTTATCGCATTTTCACCAGATTCGAATTTTCTGAGTATGGATGAAAGCGACGAGCCGAGTTTGAGTACACGTTGCATACTCGGCTCGGCTCGAATTTATTGAGTATTGCACATCCCTAATCGGAAGCAATCAGGAAATGTTGGTTAGGATAAACCTTAGATTGGATTTAAGTACTATTGTACCAAAATTCCCTTGCATGAGCGCTCCTATCATGCCTTACAATTTTACAGGGTGCACCTTCGTTGCTCTTGTCACGAAAGTTCAGTGCACTCAATTGACCTAGCAGTCGAATCAATCCCAACTATCATTAAAATTCAGTCGACTTTGGAGGATTCAACTTTGTTTGCTTGATTACAGCTGATGCGGTCTGTTTCTAACTGCATCAATAGGGCGTAGGCAGATAACTGTTGAAAATATTTTTTTCTTATTCAGGCCAGTTTTCTCTACCCTATGACAAACGGCAACTGTATGAGGAAGACATTCGCATTCCACTAATGATGCGTGGCCCTGGAATTCAACATGGTCTGTTAACCCAGGTATGCTAACTGCTGTCTTACTTCTTTAAATCGGCACCACATTATCGCATTTAAGTTGCTGGATTCATTTTGGAAGTTTGTCCATAAGGGAAGCCATGGGATAAATCATAGCTGGATTAATTTATTGTTTAGGCAGCAGTGGTCACGACAGACTTTGCTCCAACATTTGTCGAGTTGGCTGGTTTGGACCCTCCTTCCTCCATGGACGGCATGTCGTTTGTTCCTTTGCTCAAGAAGCCAGTTCAGTCATGGCGAACAGCATTCTTGGTGGAATACAAGGGGGAAGGAAAAAATTCCCCTCAGCATGGCTGTCCTCAATTTGACCAGGGAGGCGTAATGGTGAGTAATTAACTTCAAGTGTGAATTTGTACTGGTAGAAAACTATTAGTTTATGTAATAGAAAAAAGGTCAACAGTTTTCAGTACTTGCATGTGATGATGAGTTGAAAATGTCTAGCTTGGCCATCTTTTTTATGGGAACAGTGGAATGTTCGGGTGGAGGGGCCGACTAGGAAGGGAGGAAGGTGGTATTTGTTAGATTCACTAGTGTTTTGGAAGAACTTGCACCCGTTGTGGCAAGGAGAAACAAAATGCAGTGGTGAATGACAACACAGTAGTGCAAATGCCATTTACTACCTTGAAAATGGAACTTCCGTTTCTAGTTGCCAGTGAAATATACATTACCTTGTTTAAAGCATTATCTTCTCCTAATGCTGTTTGATTTAGAGAAAATAAATTGAAGATATCCTTCCGCGTTGCTACCCACTGCGAATCATACTGCGCAGCCTCCATCGTATATATACTCGAACGGAGCAGCTTAGCTCATCTTTTCTTCTCTATGCCACGCTTCGACGGTCGCTGTTTGACACTCCGTGAGCCGCGATCCGCCTGCAATGCCACGGACTAAGGAAACTCCCAAAGCCGCACCGATCCCGTTGGACACGCTCCGCATTACCGCTCCCGTCTGGGAGCCGTAGAAGTTTTAGAGCTTTCTGCGGAACAGTATTCTTTGGAGCCTTCACTGCCCTTGATGAATTCCTTCTTGACTGAACAATCACTCCTGCCCCCGCCTTCGGGTACAGCAGCTACGTCCCCAATCCCTTGCAGCCAGCCTACTCCATCCATGGATCCGCGAGCCCTCAGCGAAGAACTCTCTCGCACTAAGAAACGATATGCTCACTTAAAATTGCAAGTCAAGGCCTGGAAAGCGGCTGCCAAGGTGGCATCCGTATCCGTACTCCACCTTTCACCGATGGACATCTCCTCCAACTCCTCTCGCACCCCTACCAGCGTACGATCCGCTACTGCACAAGCCAGCGATCCTCTCTCAAGCTCTCAAGTTAGTGAACTCTTCTCTCCGCAGTTTTATGAGAAATCTACCAGTCCCTCCTTGCTCTGACTATGCCTCAGCCTGGCTTGCTTCACTACCAAAACGATAGCGGACT
>JAHWFP010192139.1:33678-52748 GCA_023313725.1 Lithobius niger | reverse complement strand
TCCCCTACGGACATCAAAGTTTTGGCTGTTAGTCAGTTACATAAGCCTAAACCAAAAAAGGAAATTAGGTCAATACTAGGGTTAGTAGGCTATTACCAACCTAACTTTGCTCAACTTGCTAGTCCTTTGACAGACAAATTGAAAGCATCCGAACCTACAAAGGTAGATTGGGATGATGCGTGTGAACACGCGTTTCAGGCTCTTAAAACCGCAATCACTAAGAAACCGGTATTACATGCACCGGATTATTCTAAGAGATTTTTGATTCAAACAGACGTGAGTGACCGAGGTATGGGAGCGATATTGTGCCAGGAAGACAATGACGGCAATGAGCATCCAGTCTTGTTTCTTTCAAGGAAATTTTATCCACGAGAGCTTGCTTACAGTATAATTGAGAAAGAATGTTGCTGTGTGGTGTGGGCGATCCATAAACTCAGACATTACATTGTAGGCTCAAGATTTTTAATTCTTACTGATCACAATCCTCTTGTTTGGTTAAGGAATCAAGGTACAAAGAATGGTAGGCTACTCCGTTGGTCACTAGCACTACAGGATTAAGAATTTGATATCTGTCATAAAGCTGGGAAGAAAAATTCCAATGCTGATACTCTAAGCCGACATTTTGTGTAAGGGGGAGAGTACAAAAAAAAAAAGCAAAGCCACTGTATTGCAACTGATGTGTGTGCATCCTAATTTGACTTGATTTTCCCATTGGACTTGTGCTTTCCAGACTTTTTTATCCCCAAAAGTACTTGAAGTATGGGGGTGTAACGGACATTGGCTCACCCTCGTAACTACCTGTGTGCTGCTGTGTTGTGGTTGACTTTTGTTGGCGCCAAAATCACTTGTGCAACGGCAAGGACTTTCAGGTTTTGCGCCAAAACCATGAGCGGACGTGCAGGAGAACGTGGCCAAGTATTGTTGGCCACGACTGGTGAACACTTTGTAACCATGAACTGGATTGGTTAACGAACTCACGAGCTGATTGGTTGTCCGGTGGAGCTCTGGATCCGACCGGAGCATATAAAAGTCAAGGGCTTCAGAGCCCAGTGTTCTATTCCCGTTGATTCTTGTGTTGAGAAAGAACGTAATAATGTAACCCAAATCTTGTCATGATTATTCCGCATTAAATAAGGTTTAACTACTTCAAGTTTGGCTTCTACATTGAACACACGTTACAGTTTGCAGTGGCTTAAATTTGAATGGGTCATGAGGTTGGTCAAATGGAGTTGGTCTCTAGGTCTAACCTGGTACTTAGGATAACTTTTGTCCAGTACCTAACTTACGAAGAAGTTACAGGACCACAGTTATTTCATGCAACCTGTCTCTCTTCTGGAGACTGTCGATTTTTTTATAACAGGTCGGAGGTTTTATTTTGTAACATTAATGATGACCAGTTTCTACACGATGCACCAATTCTCAGTCCGATTCATATATATGTGGTTTGGGAATCTGTTGCCAGACCACGAGAAGGGAAGAGAAACAGTTTTGGCAGTCCCTTTGGGACTGGTTCGTGGTAACCTCGAGGAGTGGTTTGTAGGCAATTCTCCTCTTCGAGCTTGATGGTTGATGCACAATCAGGGCATCGTAGCACTCCCCTTCCTCCTCCCTTCAACATTTTCAACCGTAAGGATGTAAGGCAGCCGAAGTCAGAACCGAACCCGAGTCCGGGAGTTTAGTGTTGGTCTTTTGGTGGATTTAAGTGAACTTTTGGTGGATTTAAAATTTTTATCGATGTGTCAAGTGGCCACAAGCATCGTTCAACGTTGTAAATGCTCATGGTGGGCTATATCACTTTCTCTAGGGGCGAGACGTGTGTTTACGTTTCAGGTGTATACATCGCACAGTTACACAGAAGATGCGGGCCTGATGGTCTCTCTGCGTATCTTTTAAGACAAATTGCCTACAAAATAAGCTATCCATTGTTTAAGCTTTTTACCTTATCTTATACAAGCGGATGTACACCTAGTCAGTGGCGTACAGCTATTGTAACACCTGTATTTAGACGTGGATCCGCTTCGAATCCGTCAAATTATCGCCCCATTTCATTAACATGTGTGGCCTGTAAGATAATGGAATCTATTATTAGGGATGAAATTCTTCATCACCTACATGCTTTTTCCATAATTAGCCCGGACCAATTTGGTTTTTTACCTAAGAGGTCTGCAACCCACCAGCTGCTTACTGTGCTTGATCGATGGAGTAGCGTACTTGACATTGGTGTGGCTACCGATGTCATTTACTTCGACTTCAAGAAGGCGTTTGAGTCGGTGATACACCGAAAACTCCTACTTAAACTTACTGAGTATGGCATCGTGGGAAATCTGGCAGGTTGGATCTCTGCGTTCCTTTATAATCGTTCACAAAAGGTGAAAGTCGAAAATATGCTGTCAACCAGTGTCATGATGCCTTGCGGTGTACCACAGGGGTCCGTTCTGGGCCCCCTACTGTTCGTTATATACCTTAACGACTTGCAATTTTCAAATGGGGAGACTTACGGATTTAAATTTGCTGATGATATTAAGGTTGGTACAGAAAACTTATGGCCCTATGGGTCCCCGGCTCTTGACTCTGAAATTCGGAATGTGGAATCGTGGTCATTGCGATGGCAGTTACCACTTTCTTCTTCAAAATGTTTTACTTTCCACATTGGCACACATAACTTTTGCTTGGACTATCTTCTTGGATCCCAGGCCCTTGACTCTGTTGATGAGGTTAAGGACCTTGGAGTGTGGTTTACGACAAATCTAAAGTCTTCTCTTCACTGTCAAAAAACCAGTGCCTTAGCATTCAAGCGGGCTGCCATTGTAAACAAGTGTTTTACGTCTGGTAACGTTCAAATTAAAATTTGGGCCTTTAAGGTTTTTGTGAGGCCCATCCTCGAGCACGCTACCCCAGTTTGGTCCCCTCACTTATTGGGTGATGTTGACCTGATAGAATCCGTTCAGCACCGATTTACAAAAAGCCTACGTGGCATGCGCGACCTTAGTTATTATGAACGCCTAACCCGCACGGGGCTGGACCAACTTGATTTGCGTCGCATTCGCTTCGACTTGATTCTCACATACAAAATACTCCGTGGGTTGATTGATGTGAATCTTCCCTTTTTCGAACCCGTATTGGGAGCTATGGTTACAAGGGGTCATAACTGGAAGCTCGCTTGCCAGCCTGTGCGGACTACCTGCCGTCTAAACTTTTTTTCCGTATGTGTCGTAAATGTTTGGAATGCAGCCAACGGTGCAGAGATTTTGCCGTATGCTAAAACAGGAAAATCTCAACAAATTCCTGAAGCGTCAGTATTTACCATCATAGTCTATTAATGTTTATAATGGTCTTTTTTCCTTTTCTCTTAGTTTGGCTCAGTATCAGCGGTTCAACACCCTTCCATAGTCCTTCCACCTCTATGTGGAGAAATTATTATTATTAAATGATCCTGAATTGTGTTGACTGTTCTGTCATTGTGCCGCTCTTTCTGATAGTTGAGATTGGGTGAACTTACTATGGCAAACTTTGTATTTACCGTATGTCTGCTTGTCCTACGCAGTTGCGCGAATGCTCTGGAGCGATTTGGCAAGTAGGGACATACCTGAAGCAGGTGCACAGTGGAGACCTACGGCTATTCACTGACTAAACCCAGGGATTGGTTAGTTCTCTGGAACATCTCAAGCTGTGATATGGTGGGGTACGACTGATGCTTGTGTTCTGCCGGCCACACTCATTGGTTCAATTTGAGTACCAAAATTCATTGGACCGCCTCACTAATTTTTCTTACTTTCAAAGGCATAGAGTGACTACTAGTGTCCCAGCCAAGCACTTGGCTCACCCCTGGTGCTGCAGTGGAATCCCATGCTGTGGGGTTGAGGTTGGTTGGACGCTGATTTTGGGTGTTTGGAAAAGACGAGCTTGACCCATGGCGTCTGATTTCCAAAGGGACTGTGGTAGACGCAGGAGAAGGTGGCACTCCATGTTTTACGGGGAGTTTGGTTTAGTGAACGCAGTTCCATGAGACCAGCATGGCCGCATCGTCTTGTTTCGAAAACTTCCCAGTAAGAGAACTTGGCCGCATGGTCTCGACACTTTCCCATGAATTTGTGGCATACGTACCAATGGACTAAATGGTCGTAGAATGTTTAAGAGAGGCTAAGAGGCATTTTCGTGGCCTCTTGTTCCCCCAGGGTTACTAGGAGTTTCGGGGTATTCCTCGGCCTTTTCCTGCAGGACAGAAAACTGCTGGTGACTGAGATGTCGAGGATAGACGAATCTTGTCATGAATTGAGTAATGAGACGGGTCAGTCCAAGGAGGCCCAGTGGTTTGATTTTGAGTTTTAAGAGATATTCTGGCCTAGCGAATGTGTGATGTCATCCGAGGGGCATTGGGCACCGAACCATTTGTTTCCCTCTAGGGGTACAGATGCCCTAAGAACTTTTTTTTCATCATATGCGTGTGGGTCAGGAGGACCGTTGGATGGAATGATGGCTGCCTACGCCTGGATAATTAAAACTCCTTCCTTGGTCACTATCCAAATGGAAGCGGCGGTTGGTGGAGGAGTTAAAACTTATTTGTATGTTGAGGCAAAACGTTGCTTTACGAGTCATTTTACAATTTAACAGCCCAAGGAGCAAGTCGAGTAAAAGGGCAGAAGAAAGATTAACGCAAATATTTTGACTTTCAAGCCATATTAATCAACTAATGAATTAATTAACTCAACTGGATTTGTACAGGTACCAGTTCTCTTCCGAAGCCGACACCGTGGATTTGTGAGGTGTTCAGGAGGACCTACGGACATCCCTATTCTGTGTGAGCACACGCACTCAGAGTGTGAGCTTCGTACTAGGCTTTGGCTGAGGGCATTCCTCTATATGAGATTGTGGCGGCTTATTCGTGGTGCAACAAAATCTTCTTCATAAGCCACTCTCTGCGGCATGTCAGTGGGACTGATGGAGGTCAGACACGGGAGAACGTGTGATGATTGGCAGTTGTGTTGGGATGATGGGGCCTGGCTGCTGTGGAAGCAGAATAAAGCTTTGCATAAGGTGGATACTTATCACGATTAATCACTGTTCTTGAAAACTAAATGCTAACTTTGTTTTGCGAATTTTCGACAGTTTGACCGATGGCAAAGATGTTAACTCGTCACACAACTGTCTTCGTCAGGCATCTACCTCGTCTTATGGTCCCTTGGTTTGTCACGTTCGGCCATGGTTTTTAAATTCCGGAAGTCTCATGGCGCTAACGTGACAACCCAAGGGACCATGAGACGAAGCAGACATCTGAAGAAGATTACGTTGTTGCCGTCGGACAAACTGTCGAAAATTTTTTGGAGAGAATTTTAACGCTTATGCCAACTTGGAAGTTTCAGACTTCTTCTGTATTGCAAATTTTCGGCAGGATTCACTATAGTTTTTCAACTAAGTCTTCAGCCTTCATCAGGCACTGGGTGATTAGCACACTAACGTAACATCACTTAGTTTTGAAAAAACGTGTAGTGAGGCCAACTGCCAGTTACGTTGACAGGGGCTTCCTCTCTTCTCCTTCTCTAGGTGGTGGTGGTGGGCTTTCCACTTGTAAGAGAAACCAGAGTTGAGTTCTGGTGTAGTAATATTGGCTATTCCTTTGTGTGCGGGTTCTTTGATATTTATGAGTTTCTCATTATTATTTCTGAGATACTGAATAGCAAGGCGTTCGAGGGCATGTATGTGTGGCTCGAAGTGTGTGTTTGATTTAAGTTGGTTGTGGTTTACAGCGATTTATGTCTATTTATTTGATTTAAGTATCATTTTGATTTTTCCCACGTTTTTTCATGATGGAGGCGGTGATGGTGGTCCGCAATTCCATTTTCTTTGACTTTCTTTTTCTCGACGTCTGTCATGTGCTCTTCAACCCGTTTGCTAATCCTTCTCTTGGTCTCCCCTACGCAGATACTGGTGCAATCAGGCCAGGGAACAGCGTAGACAGCTGCAGGTGTTTGTGGGAGGCATAGAAAGGGCTTAGGCGACTTTATTGCAGTTTGAAGGAGGAAGGAGTCATTCGGGTGTGTTTGTGGTTGTTGTGTTGGCTTCTGATTAGATCGGGTTTGGTATCTGTGGGTTGGTTGGCTGGGTTAGGCATGGGGGCCCGTTTCATCGTTTTGTTTCCTTTTCTTGTTGGTTGGGGGTGCCAGGCCTTGGAGCCGATCGGAAGGGGGGGCTCGTTTCTTTTTCATGAGCAAGGTCTTTAGATTTGGTTGGTTGCAAATAAAGCATTGAATGCCCATCTCTTTGTGTGTCCTTTGGAACTTTTCTGTTTTGCCTGCTCAGTAGGTTACTACTTCAACTGAATTCTATTGGTGTTGTTTCTTTTCATTCAGTGATTTGGGGTGGTATTTCCATTTCCTTGCAAGATCAATTGCCTGGTTAAGGATTCGAGCTGGATATCCTAGTTGTAGGAATTTGGTTTTGACAAGTTGGACGTGAATCTCGGCGTTCTCTCACTTTTTCTATCGGATTTTGACTCTTTTCATCTCATTCCTCACGATGGATCTTAGTTGGTTTTTAGGATGGCCGGAGTCATAGGGAATTCCTCTTCCAGTCTATGGAGGTTTCTGGTAGGGTTCCCACACGAGGTTCTTACAATTCCTCATGACCATGACGTCGAGGAAAGCAATTTTAGAGTCCACTTGTGGTTCAAAAGTACATTGGATGCTGGGGTCCCAAGAATTGAGAGTATGAAGTACATTGGCAACCACATAAACTTGACTCACGGTGAAGGTGTCATCAGCCTAGCGTCTCCATAGCTTAAGTTCTGGGTGAGTGTTCGTCACGTGCTCATCTAGGAACTGGAAAACTATGGCCGCGAGTCTGGGGGAACACGAGTAACCCATGGGGGTTCCCTTGGTTTGGACATAGACTTCTTGTTGAAATTCTACATAGATGTTTGCCAGGAGTGCTTTCAATATTCTTCTACCGAGCTCGTGTTCCTTTGGATCAAACTGTAGTCGGGCGGCTGACTCGTCCAGCTTCTGTAGGATCAACTTGTGTGGCAGGCTTGGAAAGAGGGCCTGCACATCGAACGAGGTGAGGACATCTCCTGGTGTTAACTGCACTTTCTTTAGTTGTTCGACAAATTGGATGGTGCTCATTAGGTGGATCCCCAGATATACATAACATAATAATACCAATTTCACCCGCCAATTGGTGTGGTAACGGTAGGGATTGCCTACTTAACACCGTCTCAATGATCATCGTTTCAGTAGGTTCATCGTAAAAATTTTGCAAGGATGACAGTGTCATCAAAGAGATGACAGTATTCAGTAAGGAGTTCCAGCAGTCAACAACCCTATTAGCAAAGAAGAACTTCCTACAGTCGGTCCTGGAAGATTGCTTTTGCAATTTCAGGTGATGCCCAATTTGCAAGGTGAGTGCAAGGTCATATCTGAGTCTGCGCAATTTGAGTGGCTCCAGTCCTGTTCTACGAAGCCTGTCACCGGCCGATAACGAACGCAGCTCAGGTATTGAACGAGTGAAAGTACGCTGCACTGATTCCAGCAAGTCGATGTCCTTCAATAGGTGTGGTCCAAGAGGGGCTGGCATACTCCAAAAGTGGTCTCACGTAGACTTTAAATGCCCACACTTTTGTATTGATGTTAGTTTTTCCAAAGCACCTGTTAACTATAAGCAAACGTCGGAAGGCATCCGAAGTAATTTTAGAGCAATGTCCTGAGAACTTACGATTGGAATTAAACAGAACACCCAAGTCATTAACCGAGTGCTTTTCCTCGATCTATAAAATAGTTTGGCGACCCAAAATGGGCCCCGATAATCATGGAATGACATTTGGGCAACGAAAGAGGCAGTGGCCATTCTTGGGGACCACTGTGCGACATTATTGACAATAAACATCCATTAATGAACATCACGGGACCGACATACGAAGGCATTGACAGATTGGTGGCACCTACGCTGGCTGCCAAGCTTGACGCTAAGTGGGGTATCCAGATGGCAAGTGAAGATCAGTGATGCATCCCTCCACGCGCGTGTTTTTGAAATCTGGAATTAGCGAACTTTGACAGTCATGTAGTTTTCGGACGTTTTTGTGTTGACATTTTTTCTGAAGAAGGTGAACGGGGTGGAATTCACCGAAAATTCAAAGGAACTTGTGTGTGTGTTTCTGCCTGGTGGTTGTGTGTGTTTTTATGAAGTTATGTCGTTTTCAAACCACTGTAAACGCCGGTTGCCGGTGTTTTGTGATTTACGCAGGGCACATCCTGCTGAAGTTGTCGACGAAGCAAAACGCCTCGAAAAGACATGTGTAAGCATTTCTAAATTCCAGTGCCACTTGAAATTTAATTTAGCATGCAGACGGGAGGAGATTTATACTGCATCGATGCATGTGAAAGTTAAGATCAACACGGAACGGGGGAGACAGGTCGCTTTGAACGCAACTCGAATGTTTCTCAAGGCGCGCATTGCTTACTGCCATGCTAATCTCCGTCGGCTGCAGCAAGCACGCGTGGTATTGTTAGAGTCGTTGTCATGGAAACTGTCGGCTGGAGAGATGAGTGACCTTGAAAAGCAAGTTAGGCTTAGGAGTGTGGCAGTCGAAACTGAAACCGAAAGTCGGCATTTGAGGAAACTTGAAGCTATGGGTATCAGTGCGTTGTCGTATGTCAACAAGCTACGGTGTCATGTGAGGACGGTAGTTGTTCCCCCCCCCCACCCGACCCCGACATCCATGTCCCCCCCCCTCCTCTGATCCTGTTGGTGAAAGTGTTTTGCAGGTAAGTGAAAATAGTGTGGAAGGAAATGAAAGTGTTTTGCAGGGAAGTGAAAGTGTTTTGCTGGGAAGTAAAACGAGATTGTCGAAGGTTGTTGATAACACGCCCCCAGTCCTGAATTTGTCATCAAGAGCACTCACGGAGGATGAGATTGATGTGCTGACTTTAGACCCCAAATTCATTCCATCGACCCCAGTTGATCACACGCTTCTCCAAACAAACTTTGCAGCCGACCTTCAAGTCATTCTCTCGAAATATTCGTGGTCACCTGTGCAAGCTTGCGAACTGGCCAAAGGAGTGAGCCAAAAACGACCCCGAATTGCCCCCAACCTCACTAGAGTACAGAGAAATGCCATTCTGAAGCTTAGGGACGATGAAGAAGTGACTATTTGTTTTACTGATAAGACCAATGGTACAGTGGTTATGGACACTTCTGACTATGATAATAAAGTTGTGAGTGAGATTGAGGCCATGGGTATCTACCAGAAAATTGATTACGAACTGGGGAATTCGGTTAACAACAAAGTTGAAGGGCTGTTGCAACGAATGTTTAGAGAAAAGCTGATTGATAAAGAAGAGAAGAAGAGACTGTGCCCATCTGACGATTCTGAACTTCCCGTAATTTTCGCCCAAGTTAATCCCACAAAGAGGGATTTCCCTTGAGGCTGATTACTTCGGCTAAGAAAGCCCCGATTAAGAAAATTGACTGGAAACTGGCAGTGAGTCTTAAGAGATACGTATGGGGAAAAAGTGGAATTAAGAACACCAATGGTCTCCTTAAAGACATCAAACAATTGGAAATTTCTCCTCAACACAGGTTGGTCTCATTTGACGTTAAAGGGCTTTTCCCTAGCCTCCCGCACTCGTTGCTTCTACAAATGTTTGATGAATCGGCAAACAGACTAGGGATTGATGATCGTGAATACCAGGTTGACAGGGAATTGTTGAAAACTGTTCTTTCCACGATATATGTGAAGTTCAAAGACTTGGCGTATTGGCAGGTTTCTGGAACACCTATGGGGTACTCCTGCTCCCGGGTGCTTTCGGAAATTGTCATGCAATTTGTTGATGAGTTCGCCATGGTCAGTTTCCCCGAGATGAGTTTGTGGGAGAGATTTGTTGACGATGTTTTGGCTATGGTGTTGGCTTGTGACCTTCCTGCTATGCTGGAGAAGTTGAACTCGTGGACTGCTGCAGTTCAGTTTACTCAAGAAGACGAGCACGAACAGAAACTCCCCTTCCTTGATGTTCTTCTTTCCAGAACTAGGAATTCCATTGAATTTGAACCGTTCAGGAAACCTTGTCACACGGGGAGAGGAATTCCGTATAATTCGTGCCACCCACAATCCCTGCTCCATGCTTTGGTCGCCAACGAAATGTGCAGAATGGTTGAACATTCCTCCAATCGTGACACTGCAAGGCACCACTTGTCCAACACCAAAGAGAGATTTCTTCAGTTAGGGTATCCAGCGGGGATGGTGAACAGAAAGATGAAGGGAGCATGGCAACTTGCGAAAGTCAGAAATGAGAGGGAGAAGTGCATGAAAGATGGTGAAGGCCCGACAGAAGTCTTGACTTTTGTTCCAGGAGTTAGCGAAAATACTCACAGGATCTTGAGGAAGCAGGGCATTCGATTTTTTTTCCGGAACCCAGCTAACCTAAAGAAGCTGCTGCAGAAGAGAAAGAGTTGCGACACTGTAGCTTTGCAAGCTCCCCCCCCCCCAACCCCTCCCTCCCGCCCCCTCCACCAACCCTTTCTCCTCTGATTCCTCCGGCCCCCACTCCCCCTGTCCACCGCTACCATACTCGAAGTAAATTGAAGAGTGACGACCATCTTGTGGCGAGCTTCCCCCACCCCCCACCCCCCTCCTCTCACTGTTGTTGAGACGGCAAATATTTCCCCCGGATACTGGAAGACACATAATCACCTTGCCAACCAAAGAGGATTAGTGTACCGTGTTCCTTGCCAAGAATGTGATTCCGTCTACATCGGAGAAACCAGAAGAACCCTCCTTCAACGCATCAAAGAGCACGAAACTGCTACCATTAAGGGAGATCGTCGAAATGGAATCGCTCAACACCATCTGAGAACACAACACCCTATTGCCTGGGACAAGGTTTCCATTCTGATGAATTCCAACACTCACAACGATGCACATTTGAGGGCCCTTGAGTCTTTGGCGATTAGGCGATTTATAACTCTTAAACATCCATTAATGAACATCACGGGACCGACATACGAAGGCATTGACAGATTGGTGGCACCTACGCTGGCTGCCAAGCTTGACGCTAAGTGGGGTATCCAGATGGCAAGTGAAGATCAGTGATGCATCCCTCCACACGCGTGTTTTTGAAATCTGGAATTCGCGAACTTTGACAGTCATGTAGTTTTCGGACGTTTTTGTGTTGACATTTTTTCTGAAGAAGGTGAACGGGGTGGAATTCACCGAAAATTCAAAGGAACTTGTGTGTGTGTTTCTGCCTGGTGGTTGTGTGTGTTTTTATGAAGTTAAATAGCTATGAGGTTTGTCGATCATAATTAAGGAATAATTTGGGTGGTATTCAGTCTAGTATTCTGAACAAGTATTCATACTTGTTCAGTTGTGGAGCCAGGAACCAGTCAAGATGCTGGGCTGGGCCATTCTTGGCTAAGGTGATCAACCTAAGCGGATTTCTTCTTTGTGGGTTTTAATTTGTGCAAAAATCCTGGGAGTCTTGGTTTCTGGCTCAGGCATTAGCGTTTCTCCTGTTTCTGCACTAATTAAGCCTTCTTTGATGAATCTGGTCACATGTGCAACAATGGCATTTTTAAAGGTGTCTCCTAGTTTGTAAGGGATTTTTCTGTACATATTTGAACCAGTTTGTTCGTTTGTGACTCTTTCCACATATGGTGTGTATCCATGACAACGGTAGTGTTTGCTTTGTCTGCTTGTAAAACGGTTGTGCGATCGTTTTTCTGGAGTTCCCAAAGAGCTCCTATCTATACTTTGTTCCACATTAAGTTTTCAGAAAACTGACTGTATGACGCCACGTTTTCTTCCACTACGAGTGAAAAAATCCGTAAACATCCCATTCGTAGACTCTAACAGTAACTTTGTAGAGTCTCCAAGTGTGATATCCACATGTTTTTGCACTCTTAGTACAAGGAAACGAGTCGTCATCCAGTCAGTTTTCTGAAAACATAATGTGGAACAAACTATAGCTGAGAGTTAAATTGGGTGAATTGGACTGAGGAATGGTCACTGCCTGGCACTGGAGTTTCTGTGAAACGATTGGGGGCTAGTTGATCTTGTCGAGTATGACTTGGACATGTGCTACAAAATTGGCTAGGGGTTCCGTTTGGCCCTTTTTCCAAATGGGAATAAATTTGGGGTCTGATTGGAGCAGCTGCTGTTAGTTCAGGAAGTGAGAGTGGGCTTGTGGAGATGTTCAAAATCCATTTTGTTTTATTGTTTATTGTCTCGAGGGGAACAAAATCGGTCGCGTTTGTTTGGTCTGTGTCAGTGCTGGTTTCAGTTTCGTCAGGTACTTTTTGAGAATGTGATTAATCGTGAAAGTTTTGTTGAGAACTCTCGAAATCACAATAGAAAGTGTTTTTTTTTTAGGTGGATACCTTTGTAGTATGGACTGTTGGACGAGTACAGGTATCATGTGTACAAATAGGTGTGAGATTGGCTCATCACACTCGTCAGTCAACCAATAATTAAAGGGAAGTATTTTTGGATGACAGTGAAAACTGAATTCTAAATTAGTTTTTACTCTCCTAAAATAGTTACCTGTAGGTAAACCCACCCACTGTCTCTGTTCTCGCTGAATGGATAGTCTACCAAGCGGCAGTGGAGGATTGGTAGCAAGCACTAGCTGCTGGATGTGAGCCACTTGCTGGGGACCTAAAGAACTTTTATGTTTAATAGATTTAGACACAGAGCATTAAATAAATGATTTAAGCCAATAACTAAAGGTAAGTTTTTTGGGAAAAGGTTTTATGCAATTTCCCAACAATTCACTCGGCTCCAAAAGTAAGAGTCTTGAAGTTTCGGAGGTTTTATCTGTCCTGCAGATCTCCCACCTTCTTCAGGCACTTTGAGATGGGAATGGTCGTCTGCTTAGACTGTGTTGCAGCACTTTCAAAATAACTGGTATTCACCTTTCCTGTTGGTGCAGTATGAGCTGCTTGGAAGGGTGGATCCCTCTGTGTGTGGAAAGGAGGCGGCACAGGAAAGCTTTCTACTTATGGGAGAGACTAGAAGACAGCTCGGTCATCACTAGTTTAGCCACATCTTGGATGTTCATCAAGAGGATTTGTGCATTCTGAAAGCATTTCATAGAAATACTCTCAAGGCTCTTAAGTGAAGTTCAAAGTTAGAGTTCTATTTCAGAAGCACTCTAGACGTGTGATCCCATGCAACTTTGTGAGAAAGAACTGCTGAAAACTTTAGTTCTCAAACAGAAGTGTACCGTTATTGTTTAGAGTTCCTTTCATCTGATATTGTTACATCAAAATTAGTGGTCGACCGAAATCAATTTTGTTCACTTTTGGCCGAAACTGAAACCACTACCGAAACCAGTGATTTGGTTTCGGCCGAAACTGAAATCATTACTGAAATCGGTCAATCTGTTTCAACTAAGGCTGTGCAGATACCAATACTGGTACCGGGACTGGCTACAGGTACCACTGGTACCGGTATCGGACCAGCACCAGGTTAACAAGTACCGGAAAAAGTACCGGAATCGGCTTGTTTTTACCAGAATCAGCATTTTCGTACATTAATAATATGGCATGTTGTTCCCAACGCTACTAAAAATTAGCCTGCAACTAAGTCAGTAAAAAAATTACGCCTGTAAGTATAAAATGTTTACAGTCAACACAAAAATGTTTACATGATCTCGTTGAGCAATAAAAGGTTTGGTGAACAATTCCTTTGTAAAAGTGTTATGTTTGTTACACCATTAAATTATTAACGTACCAATACGTTTTGTATTGTTTATTAAGTTATCGTTTGACATTGGCACCAGCGTGGTAACGGCATCGGCACAGTATCTGCACATGACCGAAAGTACCGGTACTGGAATCTGGTAAATGGGCACCGGTGTCGAACCGGTATCGGGAAAAGTGGCACCGGCACAGCCAAAACCACTACTGAAACTGGAATCGAAACCAAACCTGAATAATACCAATTTTAATAATTTGACAAAAAGCAGGAAAAAAATCATAAAAATACGAATGTGTGTTTTTTTTCGTAGTCATAGTCTGTACCGGAACGCATAGCCCGGGTTACCCATTTTCCACCTTTAGGCTGAGAAAATCCACGCACGGCCTCCCACCAGCCACTACCCCTCCTTCCCCTTTACAAAAGCTTCCGACTACACTTCAGGAATTTCTTTTGCATTTTTTTTTGTCACTACTCATTTTTTATTTAAAACTAGTCTTCTTTTATTTGTGTCAATCCACAGGCACGGAAAAGGGCATCATTCATTCAGTAAGAGCTTGGCTTGAAAACATAAAGACAAATGAAAGCAAAAATTCCCTCCAGTGCAACAATGCTGTTTAAATATGTTTGAATTTGAATTTTTTTTTTAATTTGTATTTATTATTGATTGGTACGGGCATGACAGATGCAAGCCGGGTCTGTGGTAGTGCCCCCTGGATGTTGACTCCTGGATGGCTATACTAAATTAGCTACTGCCAGATGGTAGAAGTGGTTTCAGCTTCATCGGATGAGCATAGGATTCAGCCGAAACCGTAACCGAAACCAGTTCATCAGTTTCGGCTGAAACCGAAACTGAGCTTTTAACTTCATGGCCGAACCAGTACCGAAACCGAAATCGAAATTCGGTCGACCTCTAATCAAATTCAGTACTGAGTTTCAACAAAAGTGTGGACGGAATTGACTTGCAGAAGTTTATAAGTAGTTTAAATCATTGGCTTTTATTTTATTTTATGTGCTATTACTTTTTAATTTATTTAACTATGGCCGTCTTGTCGGCTTCATCCATCTTTTTTTATGTTAGTGATTAGGAATAAGGGGAAATTAAAATGTTTCTTATTTTCCCTTCCCTGTCCTGTATTTTGTCCTCCTTTTTTTTATTGGAGCAATATAAATAAGTATTTGTTGTTATTATTAGAACAGTTAAGAATGCTATGGGTACTATATTATATTTATTATTGAGTTCGTGTACTCTGTATACATAGGTCAGTGACGTGATCCAATTTGGTTTTCCTTTGGCTCCGACGCCAGGCGCAAGTCAGTCGATTGTGTTTTGCTCGCTGTGTTCGGGTTCCCAAGGAAACATTACAAAGCTTGCTTTTCATCACTTTTTTTTTCTTGTGTGAGGTGTTCATAATGGTTCTCCACATGTTAATGACAGACAACAACTGATATTGCATGTGTTGCTTGATTTGAAAACTTCAATTAAAGGCAGGGTGATGGGAATCCACCACATTTTTGTCACAATACATACATTGTTTAGTCATACACCTAAATGTCTAAACACAAAACTACTATGATTTGTAGATGTGTTCTCCCGAATGCATTTGTGAAGATGCTTGGAACAACACATACGCATGCGTTCGAAGTCTAACTGAAAGCCAAAACTCCATGTTTTGCAAGTTTGAAGACCACGAGGTAAGTAACACAGTTCAGTTTATAGATGCATTAGTTTAGTTGTTACTTAAGAATAACAAAATGGCTTCGATTACTTTGAGAGTCTAAGATTCACGATCGAACACACTCGTCATTTTAACGCAACAGTCTCACAAAAACGTAATGGCAGTCTATTTCGTCGTAAATTTTGGACAGCTTTGAAGAATTGTTATAATATTCTCCTTCTGACTGTCTTCTTCAGGCTAAAGACATTTTTTTTCACACTTGTTTTACGTCACATTGCACTGTTTTCGTAAAAGATTCGGATAGGAGGCTACGGACACGCCTATACATATATAGTGTTACTTGTGCGTTCTGACACTTACTTCATAGCAATGTTTTCAACTATAGTAGTTGAACTGGACGGGACGTACAGTTAAAGGAACAGTGTGCGCTTTGCGGTGAAGTTGCCCCGACACACTAGCATGCTTTTCTGCAGAACGGAAAGCCGATGGCTCAAGAGTCAAATAAATACAGATACAGAAATAAACCTATTTACGTTGTCTTTTGGACTTATATGTCAGACTGCCTGAGCGGGGATTCGAACCCACAACCTTTGAAACCAAAGGCCAAGGTCCTACCGCTGAGCCATACTGACACGGCCAAAAGGAACGTCCATAGGGAGCATTTAACATGTGCATATATACATATAAACATACACTTTCCAATCGCCACTGGAGGGACGTTTATTTGCCGAGCCACACTCCAACTGAAATGAATGGAACACTTAAAAGTGAAATAAGGATTAACAGAATGGAAAGCCGACGATTGGAAAGTGTATGTTTATATGTATATATGCATGTGTTTGCTGCCTATGCTGCGTTTTCTTTTGGCCGTGTCAGTATGGCTCAGCGGTAGGACCTCGACCTTTGGTTTCAAAGGTCGTGGGTTCGAATCCCCGCTCAGGCAGTCTGACATATAAGTCCAAAAGGCAACGTAAATAGGTTTGCATCTGTATTTATGCTTTTCTGCCATAGATTAAGTTTTCAATGCTACAAATAGGCAAGAACGGGCTCGCCAAAGCCAGCCATGTAGTCAAGGCCACCTTACACCTTGCTAGATGCTACAGCGTCAGGTGGCTGCACCGCAAAACATCTACTAACCCTATAAAGTGATGATGAATTCGTAGCGTTCTGCTAGGAAGCTTAACAAGTACAGTCACTAACATTCCTAACGTTCCTCTTTCCTGCTACAACAATGGATGAAAATACTGTGTTTTAGAGGGAGGTTCCCTCTCTTTCAAACAGCTAAGCTTCAACAATGGCCCAAAGATCACAAATGGCGTCACCATTGCTAAAGGAAATGTAAGTTTGGTCTAATCTGGGTTCCCACCAACATGGAAAACATGGAAAAACCAGAAAAAAAAACGGGGCATTTATTTCAGTATTTTTGTGGTAACCCTGCTAATATTTAATAGCCATTTTGGTATAATAATTACAGCTGGAGTAGAATAATTTTTTCGATTTCCAACAAGTATAAACTGTAAAACAACGAATAGCCAAATGGACTCGATTGGTGATAAATAAACACATGCTAACCATATTTACGTTTCCTTTTGGACTTAAATATCAGAAGGGGTGAATTGAGCTTAAATATCACACTGCCTAAGCGAAGTTGACTCCTCGACGGTTGGTTTCAATGGTCACGGGTTCAATTTCCTCTTAAGCAGTCTCACATTTAAGTCCAGACAGCATCAGAAATTAATTTGCTTCAATATTTATTATAAAAGAAACAGTTTCAGTAGTCTGAACTAAATTGTCGGTCAGTTAAACAAATTCGTAACTTAAAAATTAATTATCTTTCATCATTTAGCCTACTATTAGGATATTGGTATATTAATTTATTAGGCCAATACTTATACCTATGGATTCAGCAAGCCATCTTATGTTTTATTATTTTTAAAAACTGTAGTTTTTTAATACCCTTGTTATTAGTTACTATTAATGCATCATTTAGCAAACTGCTAACAAACTGTTAAGTAATGTTTTTGCTATTGATTTTCAAATTTATTTTTGTTAATAAATTAGTATTTTTGTTATTAATTTAGGTATTTGTTGTTAATTAGATTTAAATTTAGCAAGCAATGCATAGTTTTGAAATTCAGTAACGAAAACACTTATTTAGTTTTAGCAACATTTGTTGGCACCCTTTTAATATTGTTTGGCTTTTTTATTATTAATTTTATTATTACTATTATTATGAAAACTTTATTTCGGTTTTGATTCCAAGCACCTCCTTTCGACAACAATCCTTAAAACAACAAAATTCCGAACTTAAACGTCAGGGACACCACTTTCATTCAGTATTGCATTAAAATATTTTTCTTTAAGTATTCACTCACTCTCTGAGCTTTTTAGGCAGTGGCATAAATACACTTTTCTCTTTGGGTGGGGGGGGGGGGGGGGGGAGATTTAACGACTTCCCGCTTACGCTTCCTGCTAGAAAACTTGAGACACTTTATTTATATTGTCGAGTACTTTCCTTAGTGTATGTAACATATACCTTTATTTTTAAAAGTTTTGAAGAAAATAGCGAATAAATAGATATCGTTTCCATTTTGAAAGGATACTTTCCCTCACCCTCTCTCCTCACCCTATTTACGCCACTAGTTGCTTTTAGGGTAGAATGGGTCGGAAAGTTTTACAGGTATCTTCCTGGTATGGACACGTCGTCATTAGTGCATACACCAAAAGGTAAGTTTATCGTGATTTTGTCAAACAAACATTAATTTAACGAGTGTTCAAAACATGGAACTGCTTACCGTTTCATTTATTTTCAAGCGTATTTTCAAGCGTGCATCATATTCCATTGCCTTCGTTAAAAAGTAGCATTGTAGAAATTCGTACAACGGTAATCATATTCGTTTCGATTAGTAGCCTATTAGTAAGGCAGCAACAAATACACAGGGAAAAGTAGTTCGTATTTTGTTAAATCAATTATACAGAATCAAGCGGCTTATAACACGGTAATGGCTTTCTACAGTGTTATTTCTTTACAACCCATTTTCACCTAATCTCTTTATTATTACAACCCCAACCCAAATACCAGCATGATTAATAAGTGAACTAGAAGAATCCCGTCTTCCGGATGGTGTAATAAACATGTGTTTTTTTCTGTCATGCATATATGCATACTTCATGAAAGTAAGATTCTTTAATCACTATTTTGCGCATAATGGCTAACAAACGCTGATTTTGGTTCACTTGGCTCACTCAGTCAGCACGTCTCCCTTACAACCATAAAATCTTCTCCTCCCTTGTCTTCTTGACTGCAGTGACAGCTTGTTGACACCGAATTTCTATAACGGGGACTGTGAACAACTCCTTATTTCCAGCATCCTGCAGCCCGTCTCTCATGTGTACGACCATGTTTCATCAAAAATAAATTTCTTTAATCATAATTTTGCGCATACGGCTAACAAACGCTGATTTTCGTTCGCTACGCTCACTCAATCAGCGCATCTCCCTTACCACGAAATCCAAGGGGGTTACGCATCCCAGAGTAATACTTATGCAGGACGTTGTTTAGTACCAGGACAACACTGTCTAATTAACACATTACTTGTAAAATGAATTTATTTAAGGTTTGATATAATGCCCGGGGGTCCAGTCCCATAGATGACCATTGCCACCAATAAAGATTTGTTGTTTGGCAAACAACAAATAATAATCGG
>JAHWFP010192139.1:12459-28678 GCA_023313725.1 Lithobius niger | reverse complement strand
CGACGTACCGCGGCCAAGAAGGGACTGCGGCATGCTTTGGACAGTCCTCTCGTTTCCCACGTCATTCCACCGGCTCTAGGTCGCTGGTAACCGCCCACCATGACGGTTCTCTGTCCAAAGAACGAGTCCTAGAGCTGATGGAATACACTCTTTGATCTTTCAAACGTAAGCTATGGCACACTCCGTCATCTATAGACAACCCAGACAACCGCCTTCTGCAGTTTTTCCCAACCTTGTCACTCACTTCCTCTCCGCCGCTCATCGGGGAGCCTGTCGCAAGTTTGGATCATCCATTACATCCTCCGCTCCGGTCGTTCCTTCCGACCCTGCCTCCGCAACACCCTCCTTCACATCACCAGTCCTACCATCACCGGTTGTCTCCATTCCTCTCGGCGTTGACATTGCGTCCAATTCAGCTCTCCTTCCTCCGGACTGTATACACCTACCGTCTCCATTCCCAACCTTTACCAGGCCTTTCTGCAACCCAGCCTGTCCTTCCGCAATTCAACCACGACAACCGGAACCTGGTCCCTCCTCTCCGAAGACACTC
This sequence comes from Lithobius niger, assembly GCA_023313725.1. NCBI lineage: Eukaryota > Metazoa > Arthropoda > Chilopoda > Lithobiomorpha > Lithobiidae > Lithobius > Lithobius niger. The sequence continues at coordinate 28,128 of JAHWFP010192139.1, read as the reverse complement.
GAAGTTGACTTAATCTGTGAGGAGGAGCTGCATTATGACGTCCAATGCACGTTCCTGGGACCATCCTCTCCAGAATGTCTGTCACTTTCTTCACGGTCCCCCTCTACCATCCGCTCCCAACCTATTATCATTCCGGGACTCACACCTCTAACAACAACTCCGTCAGCCACACCGTCGACTACCTTCCGCTTTCCGGTGTCCCCTTCCTCCGGTTCCTCATGTACTAAGGATATTTCGCCTCCATCCTCACCAGTTCGACCATAGCTACATTGATCAAGCTTTCCGGAACTCTTTTCGAATGCCCTTCTGAATGGAAGGTGTCTAACGCCGTCCTCTTGTTTTTCAGGGAGCTTCATGAACCTTCCGCAAGTCAGTTCACCAACCAAGCTACAGCACCCTCCGTTCCTGCAACCAAACTTTACCACCTACACAACAGCCTTCCGTCTGTACATCACCTCCGTTTTTATATTAAAAAAAAAAAAAAATAACAAACAACAATGAATACACCTGACACCAGGAAGAAGGAAGAACCTTTCTTTGACACGGGTCATACCAATTCATTACTTTTCCTTCTCCGACGATACAGTTACTACCAAGACATAACGCTTCAACTTCTTTATGCTTGGGCCTGTCTTTTCTTCCCTCAACCGACGACCTTCCGGCGTCCTCAACAGGTGTCACCACCACTCGGCTCCTCCCTCCGTTTGATAAGACGTTTCCTCGTTTTCACACCAGCCGGCGCCCTTCTCTGCGCTACTAACGGTCAACGGTCTTATTTAAACTTTACACGCGGGAGCTACCGTCTCTGGCTGACGAGCCCTCTTCACAACATGGATGACTCTTCATCTTCAGATGACTTCGGTCAGCAGCGAATCAATCCTACATATTCCAGCCAGATCTCACAACCAAATGTGCCATCTCCAAAACCCTGCAAATGTCCAGGATTTGGTGGACCCTCCAAGAAAGTGCGTGTCGACCCACACCCAAGTTGTCAACGACACCGTGCCTGTGATGGCCTTACCAAAAAATGCAGAATTTGCGTGGACATCTCCCCTCCTAGATGGGTTCTTATACGCAAACAACAACATTTGTCCAAACAACAAGCCGATCGTGCGCACCAACAGAAGGAAGCTGCCTCCGCCGCACCACATTCCGACAAGACTGTCCCTGCATCAACTTCTCCTTCCTCCGTAAGATCGCCGTCTAAACGAAAAGACTCACCTTCGCACCTCCCTAAACGACACAAACCACCATCCGGCATCCGTTCCGCTCCTTCCACCAAGGAACTTTCTGAAGGGATGGGGCAACTTTAGGTTGCTCCACCTCAGTTCTCATGCAACCAAGCATTCCACATGGAAGGTCTCCTTCCACGATCATCCTCCGCAATCGCTACCACATCCCAACCTTTCTGCAACAAATGCTGTCCCCGCACTTGACGGCACATCCGGCATACAATCAACAAAGACCAGTACTCCCGCTATCAAATCCATTCGAATCAAAACAGTGCGTGTTCCGTTTGTGCCTCCGCGACAGGACACCATACCTTCCACTGCCGCCAAACCATTGAAGATGCCATCCCAACCTTCCGCTATCAAGGTTCACTCATCTCCCAACATTCTGATCTTGTAAATCACCCTCCGCAATCCGACTATACAACACAGGATTCTGTGCCTTCCCCTCCGCATCCGTTTTACGAGAAGCACTTGTCGAAGGAATACACCTCTCTGCCAGAGAAATGGAGGACTTAAACTTTAACATCAATTTTATTCTCACCTTTTTGGATCACTTTTCGGCTGAATATGCCTCCCTTAGATTGGCTCTGACGGAATTCCCAACGCTCCGCAAAAAAGCTGCCACACTGAACAGCATCCAGGATGAGAACCGCATGCTAATGAAGCACTAACGAATGAGCTCGAAGTAGTTAACAGACGACATAACTCCATGTGGCTGAACTATGCCCTCCTCCGTACACATCATAGGTTACTATCGCCGATCCCATCCTCACCTCCGTGGCAGGCCTATTATTGTGCCCGCTCTCGGACACGGCGCCCACACAATTGGCCATCCTTTGTTGGTACTACTTCACCTTCCCGCCTCTTCACTACACAACGCGGAACTCCCTCTCCACAAACACTACATCGAACGGCTCCGTCGCCTCTGCCGTCCCCTCTGGAAGATCCCTCCATCACTGCCATGCAATTGCAACACTATACCCCGCCGCTTCCAGTTTCTGTTCCAGCACCAACCCATCCTACGACTCCCCTGCCTATCTCTGTAGACTTAACGAAACCATCAAGTCATTCTCCTGTCATCCTTCCGTCTACTACACCTCCTTACTCACAACCATCCACCTCTGCGATTGCCACCTCTCATGCTCTCGCTCCAGCCTCCACTTCTACAACAACTATCACAACCAAATCCCATTCTTCCGAAGACTCTCCCGTCTCCGTTTGGCGCCAGACCTTACAATCCCCACTCTTTCACGCATTTCAAATTACTCGGTCTGGCAATTCGACAATGCCGCCTCCTTTGTTCCGGTTTTTCACGGAATCAACCCAAATACGAAATCCGCGAAGGGGATCTCCTGTGCTCTCCATGCCGCGCTAAGGTCACTGGAGTAACCTTAGGATTTAGGATGATTCCGTAAGCATCTTTCACCTTCCAAATTTTACAACCACACCTCCGTTTTCTTTTGAACCAGTGAGGCGTCCGATTTTACCTTCCCTTTCTTCAAAGGAAAGTATGACCATTTTCCTCGCCTTGTTTTACTCAAGAATACGACTCATTCATCAAAATTTTTAACAAACAAACAACGACAACAGAAGAAGGAAGGCGAAAAGGAAGGGGGAAAATAAAGGGAAAAATCGTTTCATCGTGGCCTAAGAGCACATTCTACCTACATATGCCTCCATCCTTCTCTGACGTTCCATCCTACCTTTGCATCAGTCATCCTCAAGACATACCTCCAGCCTGTTTTCCGTTTTCTTCACAATGCCTCCGCTTCCGCACCATCCTCATCCTTCCCACAAGGTAAGCTGTTTCAGCACTTATGCTTGATTCCTTGCTTTGTACCCCTTGATGCTAAACCACTGCATGCGGTGTATTTTCACTTTCATTTTTTATTATTTGTTTTCCCTTGAGCTACCGCAACCCCAATCTCACCCTCTGGTTGACCTTGCAATCCCATGCGGAATCCTGCTAAAGTTCCGACTCTGTCAACATGGTGAAAGTGATTGGGAAAGCAGATGTGTCTTCATCGGAAAAAGTATCTTTTCCTGGGGATGCCAGCTCGTACTGCGGGCAAATTGAACCTAGCCCTCCTCCACAGACAAAGTCTGCTATTAAAACAGGTAATGTATATTTTCGATTTTATAAAAAGACTAAAATTCAGGGCCCGAACCTGCTTAATTTTAGTTTTTATTGCCTAACCGAAATACAAATTACCTTTATTCTTGCCCAAGCCTTCCCTCCATGAGCTAGGTGGAGAAGTGATGCCAACAGCTCGCTGCGCCGGAGCTTATATAAGCAGACCTAGTCCCGCGCATGCGCAGTTCCGTACGAGCTAGGCTGGGAAAAGATTTTCAAGATTCTAGGGGAAAATAAGCTCAAAAGGGGGGAACTGCTATTAAAGCAGGTAATGTATATTTTCGGTTAGGCAATAAAAACTAAAATTAGGCAGGTTCGGGCCCTGCAATTTTAGTCTTTTTCAACCCGCAAGGGACGATACTGCGAACCCCAGGAACTTTGATACTACCCTCAGTCAGAATTTCTGACAGCAGACCTGAAAATGGATTTTGGAACCTCGCCGTTTCTACCGCGAAAGGTCTCGGTTCCTACTTTGGTTCTCCGTGACAATGACCGACTGCTTTGTCTAGGTCTCCGTTCAGCCTCTCAAGCTGACGTCCTTAATGCGGCTGCTAATGCCCTGTGCGAGAAGCTTTCGACAGATCCACTCCCTGCTCAAACACGATAGCTGGCTTCCCTCATAAGCCAGGTGTTCCACAAGGCCGGCTTTGCTACTTACCATTCTATTAACTGGTTCACCAGGCTGTCTTAAACTCCACACTGTTACTCCGTGATGTAGTTCTCGATATAGCTCCCAATCTTCACAATTCTACTTGTCACATCCTTCGGAACCAACCTGTGCACGAATCGAATACCCTTTTTTGTGGTCTCATCCCTAAGTTGGCACCACATTTGGACATAGCAAAACGAAGCTTCGCCCAAAACGCTCTCGGCGCCCCAGACTGCCTGGACCCCAACCGCAGGGTGACCACGGAAAAATACCGGCAAGCGGTGTTTACTGTGGCGTGAGTACGACATTGCAATTCAAAGTTAACACTTCTCCACAAAAAATGAACAATCACAAATTCTGATTGACATTCTGACACTGCCTGAAGCAATGTGACCCTCGTTTTGTACTTGGTTTTTTGCCTGGACTTCTGAAGAAGGTGGACGCTGCGTAATTCCACCGAAAATTCAAGTGGACAGAGTTTGTGATTGTTCATTTTTTGTGGAGAAGTGTAAACTTTGAATTGCAATGGTGACCGTACTGACGACTGGGTCTCTCCGCCTCTGGTTCACTCTGACAACCGCCGTCTTTCCCCCGTACGATAGGAACAGACGCCCTTTCCAAACAAGGTCTCAGGACGCGGGTATGGTCTTCCCTACGGCTGTCGCGCAACACCCGACAGAAGCATTGCCTCAGTTTCCCCGGTTTCCGTCGACATCCCAGACCAAACCACTGACGGTTCCTCCCTCCCTTGTCCAGTGGAAAAGCTTCTGCGTTTTGTCCTTCCCGCATGGCGGAACATCACCTCGGACCCGACCATTCTGTCTGTCATACCCAGTCTGTTTTGACCCAGTCTTCCTTACTGCACCTCCATTACGTTCCCGTCCGTGGTCCACCGCAACGACCCCATCAGCTCTCCTTACGACCAAAATATCCACCCTGTTAGCAAAGCACGCTATTCAAGCTGCTCCCAATCCGGACCAGCCAGGGTTCTACAGTCACATTTTTCTCTGCCCCAAAAAGACGGGAGACCTTCGGCTCATCTTCAATCTCCGACACCTAAACCATTTCATCAACAATCCTCATTTTCAAATGGAAACGGTGGAAACCATCCGTTCTTTCCTCACACATCTACACTGGACGATTTCTATATATCTTGCGGACGTTTATCTTCACATCCCCCGTCATGCTGCTGTCCGGCACCTTTTCCGGTTTATTTATGACGGCACAGTATACAAGTTTCTCTACCTCCCCTTCAGTCTCAACGCAGCCCCGAGAATCTTTACAGAGGTTCTTAAACCCGTTCTTGCCTTCCTACATCAACACCAGGACGCTTACTTCGACGATTGGCTTCTTCCCCATCAAGACGCCCAGCAGTTACTTCACAACAGAGACTTCACTCTTTGTCTTCTATCCAATCTCAGTTTCAGCATAAACCATGCCTAGTCTCGCCTAAAGCCATCCATGACCTTCCTTTTTTTTTAGTTTACTTCGACCCGTCTAAGGCTATACTTACGCCCTCCCCCGACAGAGTGGCAACTTTTCGGTCCAAGATCCACAAATTCCTTAGGTTACCAACCTACACAGTACGGACCCTCAATACCCTCATCGGTTCACTAGATTCACTCATGCTACTGGTCCCATACGGATGCTGTATTGTACAGCCTGTCCATCATTTTCGCATCAACGAATGGACTGATCCCCTCACGTCATCTTGCGTCTGTGTCTCACCCGAACCTTCCCTTTCAATACTCTACTCTGGTGGATGGACGTCCTTCACCTCACTGCGGCGGTGCCTGTACAGGAACCAACGCCTCAACTTCATCTCTTCACTGATGCCTCTCTCAACGGTTGGGTAGCTCACATAGGCAACGAAGTCACCTCGGGGACATGGCCACCGGGAACCGTGGACCACTTCAACTCCTCGAACTACAAGCAGTCCTCCTCGGTCTCCAGCATTTTTAATGAATGGTAACAGGGAAGATTTATAGGTTCACATAGACAACACTACTGCGATTGCCTACCTCCAAAAAGGGGGTGGTACCCTCTCCAGAATCCTTCATCAAGTTACGTCAGACATCTTCCAACTTTGTATATCACTTCACACAGTTCTCCTTTCCCTACACATCCCAGGCAATCGCAACGTTGTTGTGGACTCTCTTTCTCTACATACACCCCCCCCCCCCCCAAATCAACAGAATGGACGCTGAAAACATCCATCTGCGAGTCTCTTTTCCTACTTTGGGGCCGGCCGATGGTAGATCTCTTTGCCAGGAGGTTCAATGCCAGACTTCCCCAGTTCGTCAGTCCACTCCCAGACGACAAAGCATGGGCAGTAGACGCCCTCACCTTGTACTGGAGTAATCTCTTCAGTTACCAGTCTCCCCCCACCGAAGCTCCTTCCTCTGATTCTATGCAAGATCACACAATTAATCACCAGGCCTCTTCCTTCTAAATAGGCCGTGTCAGTATGGCTCAGCGGTAGGACCTAGGCCTTTGATTTCAAAGGTCGTGGGTACGATTCCCCTCTCAGGCAGTCTGACATATTAGTCCAAAAGGCAACGTAAATAGGTTTGCATCTGTATGTATTTAACCCATGGTGAGCCATTGGCTTTTCCGTCCTGTATAACTCTTCCGTCTAGTTGCTCCCAATTGGCCATCGGCAGCCTGGTTCCCCCTATTGCTACACCTCCTCATCGACTCCCCATGGTGTCTTCCGGACGTGGCCAACCTGCTCTCTTAACAGAGGGGAATCGTGCTCCACTGCCACCCGTGGTTGCTGCGGTTACACGGGTGGCTACTATCGTCCGATTACTCGAAGCAACAGGAATTTCTACAGAACAGGTCTCTAGCATTGCCTCCAGGGCCGTTCGGGCCTCTACCAACGAAATATGACACCCACTGGCGGCGTTTGTTTCGTGGGTGTCTCCCAGAACAGATTAGTCCAATATATCTGTCTGTTCCAGACCTCTTACAATTCCTAAACGATCTTTTTATAGCCGATGAAAATATACATTACCTTTTTTGTAGCAGTTTTCCCCCTTTTGAGCTTATTTCCCTAGAAGTTTGAAGGTTGGCTTCCCTGCTGGGCTCGTAATAGTTTTGCGCATGCGCAAGCTTGGGTCAATCTATATAAGCAGACTGCGCAAGCCGAACCACATCAGTTCTCCTAGGACGCTCACGCTAGCGTGAACACCCTTGAGCTTTCCCGAAGATAAACGAGGAACGCATGCCATCGATTACCAACTACGGTTGCCTCCCATGGATGCATCGATTGCCATTTTCCCTTTCCCCGGTTACCTCCTTTTGTGCGACTCTTGCAGGTCATGACTGTCCTACTTCCGACGCGGTACCCGTTCCGCCTCCCTTGGACGCTAACGGTCCCCAGCCAACAGGTTCCCTACCAATCCGCCATCTTCACATTTCCCAGTCGGCGTCACAAAGACACGGACGGAATCCATCAACCCGGCTCGTCGTCCTACGTCCACCTCGTGATCCACCATCATCCACCTTTCCACATCTTGTTTCTGCATTCCCCTTGGAAGCAAACAGAGGGGCTTTCCGACCAAGACGTTTAGCCTCTTATCGTTCCCGTCCAGCACTTAAACTCAGCCTGTCGCCACGTTCCCATGGTCTACCGATCCTGCCCTCACCGGTTACTTCGATTCCCTTGGCTCCAACTCTCCACTCTCACCCAGGTTCAGTCCGCCGTGTGCAAGCTCTCGACCGGTTCCCTTTCCCGTTTTTAAGCGCACGTTCTGTGTCCCGTCCAGTTCACCGGTTACCTGTTGCTATGCCAGCACTTCTGCACCTTTACTCCCGGTTTCAAATGACGATCTGCTCTGCTCTGAAGATTGGGACGACAGAATTGACGTTACCTATACTCTTCTCGGGGGATCGAATCCCCCTCCTTTTCTACCTCTCGAATCTCGGTCTCCACGCCTTGTCCGAGCCTACAAGCCGTCCGTTGCCGGTATCGAACGTCTCACTTCTCCACACAGCCCCAAGATTTTAACTTTACCCGTTTCTTGTTCATCCACCGTTTCCTCATCTTGTACTGACAACGTCACCCCGCCGTTACCATGTTCCCCTCCCGATCCCCTATAGCATCGCCATCCCAAGTCGGGATTGTACAAATTCAAAAAAAAACAAAAAAAAAAAAAAACAACACAACAATAACAGCAATATTGTACCAACAACGCCACGAGCTACGTATGCGTCTGGATCATCAACGTGTAACGATCCTGTCCATGGACAATAATCACCGACAATTTTGTCTGCTCACCTTACCCACTGCAACTTCGGACTTTTACTGGTCCTAGGTCGGATCCCCATTCACCTTCACTCGGTATCATGTAACCTCCGATTACCGCCAATTCCCGATTGCTTTCCAAAAAAAAAAAAAATGCCGTCAATCACGCACGGTTGTCTTTTTCCAGTTGCCGCGCGAGCCGTCCTCTCCCACATCCTCAGTTACGGAAAAAAAAAAAAATCTGCCTGCACCTTCAATCGCGCACACAGAAATCTCAATTGAGTACCAACTTCGGCCAGTACTTTTCATAATATTGAAACAATACAGAGAAGATTAGCCTGACTCCTGTCGTGCAAGGATAACACGCAAATCATGAAGTGTTTAACATCTTTTAATACAGTTGCCTAAACGCACCTGACCCTCAATTCTGCCAGGTTCCCAACAATTCCCCACAATCCTCTGTCTCCCAGTTGCTTCTTCCACGTTCACGATGCCATAACGTTTATTGGTTGCCGATTACCGACTCTCTCTTCTCCATCTTTACGACCTTCACGATTTTCCGTTTCATCACGGTTGCCTGATGTAACCTCCCCATCACTCGATGACATCCTGTCAACTACACAATTTATGCTTAAGATCGAGTAACGTTTCGTTCCCTCGCACAACCAAGCTCCTCCTACTTCAAGATATCTTTCCCTCTAACAATCCCGCCGCGACCTAGGTTACCGATTGCCACTTGCCACTGACTCCTGCTCTTACCACCAGGGATGTTTCCATCGCTACCACTTTGTCTTTTTCCCCCGCTTCGCCGTGACGTTCATAGATTCTGCAAGGATCATGTCCGACTCCTTGTCATCAGAGGAACCGCTGCCCCCAGTTCCCAACGTTTCCTCACCCAAGCCTTGTCGTTGCCTCGGTTTTTTTGGCAAAACCACACATTTTGACCCTCATCCCTGCTGCCAGAAGCATCGGGAATGCGACGGCGACCAAAAGAAGTGAAAGGTCTGCTGTACCATCTCGCCAACAAAATGGATCGCCATCAGGAAGAAACAGAAACACTCGCGTCAACGTTCAATCCGGGCGGCTCAGCAGAGGGCACTTCGTCATTCTCAGTCCTCCCTAATGGACACTCCACAATCAGTGCAACATTCCCTGCAACCTACTGATTCAGTTCCTGCCGTTCCCGGACCCAGTGGTATACCGCGACCTACACGCAAATCGGTGCACATTAAGAAGGCCACAATGCCTTTAGCTCCTCGTAACACAACAACACCTAAGCAAGTCCGTCTCACGGGTCCCCCATTCTCGTCGTCTCCTACTCATCCTGTCGACACTTCTACAACAACTCCAACGCCACTAGCTGCACCCTTCCCTTCAGCTACAGTTCTAAGAGAAGCTCTCCTCCACGGCGTTCATCTCTCTGCCCGTGAACTTGAAAATTTGGATTTTAATATCAGTTTTCTGCTTTCCTTCACCAAGCGATTCGCTGCAGAACTTGCTTCTCTTCGTGCCTCCACAGCTTCGCTTTCCACTCTTTAGGCTTCTGCCGCCGTCGCCGATGACATCCAAGCTGAAAACGCGTTGCTACGGGCAACCAACGAAGCGTACAGCAACGAACTCGAGGTAGTGCGAAGAAAATACCACACCCTTAGTGTTAATTACAATTTACTTAAGAACAATCACCGTTGGATACCACCAACTTCCCCTCCATGGAGGGCTTACTATTGTGCGCGTTCACGCACCCGTCGGTTGCTTAATGCCCTGTCAACCACTCAATATCGATCGACAACGGTTCCCTCCTCCTCCTTCACAGGAACCATCCCCTTCGGTTGACGAATTGCACGACGCCGCCATTTCGCCATTGCCTTCACCATTCCTAGACCCTTCTGCAACCGCGTCGTCACATCACTCTCCAACTTCCACTTTTTACCTCCGAAGCACGATTGCTTACATGGACTGACGCCTCATCGAAACATACGCCGGCCATTTCCAGCTACTTGGTTTGGCAATATAGCGACGCACCTAGCTTTGTTCCAGTATTTCATGGCATCGATCCCCACTCTGCCATACCTCCCTGTTCCCCATGCTGATCACGAGCCAGGGGAGCGACTCTTAGCTTTCGCATCTTACAATAACTAAACTTACCTCCACAACCCACTTCTTTTCGGACTCGCGAAGCATCTATTCCACTGGCCTCTTCATCACACAAGCGACCTGCGGAATACGTGTCTTCGCCAATTTCTCTCCACGTTGCCATTGACACGTTTACCTTCCCGGCCATCCTTCTTTCCGTCATCACACATCATGTGCAAAAAAAAAGGAGGGGGGGAGGAGTAGTAGATAAGGAGGCAACGCATAACCACGGGAAAACACACACAACCACCTGGCAGAAACACAACAAAGTTCCTTTGAATTTTCAGTGAAGTCTACACCCGCTCACCTTCTTCAGAAAAAATGTCAACAACGCAAAAAACGTCCGAAAGCTACATGTCTAAAGTTCACGAATTCCAGATTTCAAAAACACGTGCGTGTAGAGATGCATCACTGATCTTCATTTGCCATCTGGATACCCCACTTAGCGTCATGCTTGGCAGCCGGCGTAGGTGCCACCAATCAGTCAATGCCTTCGTACGTCGGCCCCGTGATGTTCAGTAATGGATGTTTAAGTGTTGTGAATCACCTAATCGCCAAAGACTCAAGGGCCCTCAAATGTGCATCGTTGTGAGTGTTTGAATTCATCAGAATGGAATGACAATGGCGAAACGAATACGGTTGTGGGTGAGAGCTAATTGATATCAGAATGGAAACCTTGTCCCAGGCAATGGGGTGTTGTGTTCTCAGATGGTGTTGAGCGATTCCATTCCGACGATCTCCCTTGATGGTAGCAGTTTCGTGCTCTCTGATGCATTGAACGAGGGTTCTTCTGGTTTCTCCAATGCAGGGGCGTCTATCCCCCCCTAACACAATGAGGCAATTCCCCCCCAAATAATATTCCCCCCCCCCCCGATAAAAATTATAACTCTTGAGGCAATTGTAACGAGGCAATTTCCCATAACTAAAAATTATGTTCCCCCTCCCCATTGGCGGATCTAGGATTACCTTAAAGGTGGGGGTCTGGGGAGCATTGCTAGCTTCCCTAACACCTTGACATTTTTAGTCTTTTTTAATGCTTTTCTGGCTTATGGAGTACCTGCTTAAGTTTAGGCCATAAACTACTATGTCAAAATATTTATTGATTAGCCCCCACCCCCAAATGAACATTGGAACGAACTACTCCTTACCGACTCCTCACAATGACATCTGAATACTGCCTAACTAGCTATACACTTTTATCAGCTGCTGGTTTAATGTCGTTTGAATTTCCTTCAATGCCTTTTTATGCCCAAAAATTAACTTTTGAAAACAAATTTTTTTTTTTTTTGAGCTGAGGGGGGGCACCCAGTGCACCCACCTAAATCTGCCACTTCTTCCCCTCCCACCCCCTAATGGTAAAAACTGTAACTCTAATTCTTTACTAATTCTAATGACTGATTTATTACATTGAGACTTCACATCAATTTCTTACGAAACACCTTTGAGTACATCGCAAATTTGTTTATAATTAAGTCGACACTTAATTCAGCAGCAATGTGCTGTCACATTGCCGGCCGATAACCTTTTTCACTGCTACTGTGCAACGAACGAATACGCTCGCCCTATGTTCATTGCTGCCGTGAAAAGAATGAACATGCTCGTATTAATTTTCTATATTTGGACCGATTCTCATAATGACTGCCTATCCCTGTCCCCATCCCCGTTAGCATCACCATCCCCGCTAAGCTACATAGGCATCAATCCTGGGGGGTGGGGGGAATAGGAGTTACAACCCAAATTACAACTCCCGTGCCGTCCCCCACGTTTTCAAGCCGAGGAGTTCGCCCCTCACGAAACATGTAGAGTTTGAAACACACAAAAATGTACTTTCATCTTTTCCCGTTGCGTAAATCAGTCCCAAACATAGGGTAGTAAAGAATTTAAGTAGCAAGGCAAGGTAGCTATTTTACCAGTATTTTTTTTTTACCGTATTTGCTGCCAATCGGGGCTGTTGGCCTCTAAGCATCCGCTAAATATACTAAAAATTGCTATGTTAGCATGGCCGGCAGGCAGTGCTTATTAGAGTTCTTTTACGCACGAGAATTTTCAAAATCTGGACCGGAGGCGGATGAGCGGCTAACAATATGAAAATGTTACATGTAACAATGTGCAATAAAGACGTGAGGCGCACAAGATCGGGTAAGAGATCACTCGAACAAGATGTAACGATGCTTGGGCTCGGGAAGTAACATTGTCGTTGTATCTTGTTCATTCCTGAAATAAACTGTTAACTCGTTGTTGAGAACCAAAGTGAAACGGTCCTGATTTTCTCTTAAATCTTCAAGATTTAAACCGTAGGATGCAATATCCTTAATTTTGAGGCCTTCAGCGGCCGACACGACTGAATGACTTACTTAGTTCTTCAATGCGGGCTTCAGGAAGCCAGTTGATTTGTTTCTGCCATTGTTTACCACGATATTGCATCTGCATGCAACAATGCAAAAGCAACTGCCCATCAAAATAACACATGCTAAATCAAGACACACGCTAGTGCGTTGCCATAAAATAATAGACATCGGACGAATCTTGACCGGAACATGAACCTAATTATGCATTTGAAATGCTCAGTTTTTTCGCAAACAAAATTGGGTGGACAGTTTAAATACTGTACAAATGATAGACCAGACCATAGCAATTACAATAAAAAAGAAGAGAAAAAAGCCAACAAATTAACTGAACAAAAAACGGCTTTGCCGTTTAGAAAAAAAAGGATTAGAGCTCGTATCCCCATACTCATAGCGGTCAAGGAACACGAATAAAAACGGATTAGAGTTCACTCGAGCGCAACGAACTATAATTTGAACTCCAATTCCAGGGAACAAGGATTGTAACATGCCAGCCTCCACACAAAATACACATATAGCCACTCACAAGAATTAGATTGAAAATGTAAAACGCAGACAAATTTTAAAAAAGCCTGTATAATACACAAATTCAGTGCATGAACACACATAAACATTAAACATTTCAAATACAAACAGTGTTCACTTTCTGACATAACCATTGAGTAATACGAATCTTTGTTACCTGGAATTGGAGTTCAAATTATAGTTCGTTGCGTTCGAGTGAACTCTAATCCGTTTTTATTCGTGTTCCTTGACAGCTGTGAGTATGGGGATACGAGTTATAATCCTTTTTTCTAAACGGTGAAGCCGTTTTTTGTTCAGTTAATAAACAGTTCATATGATTTTATTACATTCAGTCAAGCTCACGCAAACTGTTAAAATACTATTTTTCGGGTGCTAGCTTTCTAGCCTGGCTAAATGGCCGACGCCAAGAGATGGCAGCCGTATTGGTCCACCGTAGCCGTATTGGTTGAATGCTTGCGCCCGCCCTGTCTCTCCCCCCCCCCCTCCTTTTTACAAAACTACGAGGGTTGTAATTTGGGAAGAGGTGGGGGGACCGGGTGCAAGACTTCCATAAGAAGAATACCCCGACTTCCCCCACATTTTAAAAATTCATACATCCACCCTGAAATACGAAATTTTGGTTGTCTGTTGGTTTTTGACTTGTCCCCTCCATAATTAGAAAATTCGACACCCTTGAATACAGCTTACCGGTAGCCTATCATTATTACAGTGTAATAATACGTAGTTTAATTAACAACGTATTCTTACCGTGTGTCCGTGGGATAAGTGTGATGTTAACAGCACGCCAGTGCCAGTAGTACGCACTCGCAGAGACAAACGACAAAAGGCTGCAGCTTATTACATCAGTACGCCTAATCCCGCGTAAAAAAACTTGCTGTCACGTCGAGAGTGCGGTTGAGTCGTCACCGATAGCGACTGCCCTCTAATGAGAGTGTATTGTTGACAACCTTTTTTTTTGCTTGTAGCTCGTCGTTGTAGTACCTAACCCCTTGTAGCAGGCATTTCCTGCAATGCACACGTTTTCTCACAGACTCGTTACGCTGCTTGCTTACGCTAGGTAGCCGACATCCATTTTGCATCGAGGTGGAGGAAAAGGGTAGGTGGGCGGTGGTGGAGGAGGGGGAGGGGGTGAATGGAAAAGTAAGATTCGGGAAGGATTATTACTTGTCGGTTACACTTAACAATGTGTTCTACTGTTCTGCATGCCATCTCTTCTAAGGTAAATCGTTGCGGGCAAACTTTACAATTTTTTGGCGATTTTAGATAGTCTCCCCCCCTAAAATTTCAATGAGGCATTTGTCTCATTCCCCCCAATAGATAGACGCCCCTGCTCCAATGTAAATGGAATCACATTCCTGGCAAGGAACACGGTACACTAATCCTCTCTGGTTGGCAAGGTGACGAGGCGTCAGCAAGTATCCGGGTGAAATACTCGCTGTCTCATCAACACTGACAGGAGGGAGGAGGGGGGTGGGGGAGAAGCTCGGCACAAGATGGTCGTTTCTCTTCAATTTACTCCGAGTATGGTAGTAGTGGACAGGAGAGTGGGGACCGGAGGAATGGGGGCCGGAGGAGAGAGGGCCGGTGGACGAGCCCGGCGGCCGCGGCGGGCGGGGGGGAACTTGCAAAGCTTCAGTGTTGCATCTCTTTCTCTTCTGCAGCAACTTTTTTAGGTTAGCTGGGTTCCGGTAAAAACATTTAATGCCCTGCTTTCCCAAGATCCTGTGAGTATTTTCGCAAACTCCTGGAACAAAAGTCAAGACTTCTGTCGGGCCTTCACCATCTTTCATGCAATTCTCTCTCTCATTTCTGACTTTCGCAAGATGCCATGCTCCCTTCATCGTCCTGTTCACCATCCCCGCTGGGAACCCTAGCCGAAGAAACCTTTCTTTGGTGTTTGTCAAGTGGTGCCTTGCAGTGTCAGGATTGGAGGAATGTTCAACCATTCTTCACATTTCGTTGGCGACTATGGAGCAGGGATTGTGGGTGACACGAATTATACGGAATTCCCTCTCCCCGTGTGACAAGGTTTCCTGTTTCCTGTACGGTTCAAACTCAATGGAATTCCTATACTATTTTAGGTTCTGGTTGGCCACTCTAAATAGCTGTATTTATGATTGTTTGCAATCGCCTGTCACCCATATGCACTAACATTGGTGGTGACTGGATCTTTGTACACGCACTGAGTTCCTGCATGTGCTAGGCTCACTACGATTTGTTTAAGTTAGCATCTACGAAAATTGGTAGTACTCTTTGGACGATGATATTTTTATTTTGTTTTATTTCATTTTATTTTATTTACGTTTTATTTATTGTTTCAGAATATTTTTTCTTTATAATGCTGAAGGAAGTAAACGTACCCGATTTTTGATTTAAGCATTCCTTGAGGTTAACTATGTGGG
>JAHWFP010192139.1:0-12059 GCA_023313725.1 Lithobius niger | reverse complement strand
TCGGTGTTTCCTTTCCTACTGACAAGACACGCTTACCGTTCTCTGAGATTTTCCAGTGGCAAAGCTGGTCTCTTAAATTTGTTGTTTCAGCATCCGTGTTGTGTCCTGAGCCTCCATGTATTTGAAAACATTGCAAACAATCTCCCTAGCTTGTGAATTCAGAGGTTTTCTATGTCGGGAAAGCGATGAAGCGAGAGATAAGGTCGCCATGTTGGTTCGTCTGCTCGAAGAGAAATATTTACTAGGCGTGGTCAATCCATTGTCCAAAAATCTGCGGGGAGTGGCCAACCAGAACCTAAAATAGCCCATAACCGCCTGAAAGAACTTTAGACCCCTTTTTTAGAGTCCATAGGGGTTGGTTCTCGGATTCGAACCGGCATTCTCTTGGTTTGGAGCCGACGACGCTGACCACTGGGCTGTGACTGCCCGCTTTGCTCGGGGTCCCCGGGGACCCCTCACAAAGCTCGCGCTGGGACTTAGTTTTTCGCTGTTATAAGATGAAGGCGTACGTTCGTATCTAGGCGGTTATGGGTTAGTATAGTTCTGGAAAGAAGAACATCAAGGAAGAGGAGTTTCTGTTCGTGCTCGTCGTCTTGAGTATACTGAACTGCAGCATTCCACGAGTTCAACTTCTCCAGCATAGCAGGAAGGTCACGAGCCAACACCACTGCCAAAACATCAACAAATCTCTCCCACAAACTCATCTCAGGGAAACTGATCATTGCGAACTCATCAACAAATTGCATGACAATTTCCGAAAGCACCGGGGAGCAGGAGTACCCCATAGGTGTTCCAGAAACCTGCCAATACGCCAAGTCTTTGAACTTCACACCATCAAGGGAGATCGTCGGAATGGAATCGCTCAACACCATCTGAGAACACAACACCCCATTACCTGGGACAAGGTTTCCATTCTGATGAATTCCAACACTCACAACGATGCACATTTGAGGGCCCTTGAGTCTTGGGCGATTAGGTGATTCACAACATTTAAACATCCATTAATGAACATCACGGGTCCGACGTACGAAGGCATTGACTGATTGGTGGCACCTACTCTGGCTGCCAAGCTTGACGCTAAGTGGGGTATCCAGATGGCAAATGAAGATCAGTGATGCATCTCTCCACGCACGTGTTTTTGAAATCTGGAATTCGCGAACTTTAGACATGTAGTTTTCGGATGTTTTTTGTGTTGTTGAATTTTTTCTGAAGAAGGTGAACGAGTGTAGACTTCACCGAAAATTCAAAATTCAAATTCTGCCAGGTGGTTGTGTGTGTTTTCCCGTGGTTATGTCGTTTTTAAACTACTGTAGACGCCGGTTGCTGGTATTTTGTGAGGCAACGCATCTTGTCATTACCGAGTACGTTCCCTACCAAGTTCACTGTTGTATCCAACCCAACAACTCTGGTTCCGTCACGGTTACCACCATCCGTTGCCATCTATAACTGACTGCCAGTTCCGGTTCCAGCGTCACTCCTCAAGATTCATCGGCTATCCTCCCCAACAAGGTAAGCAGGTTTTGTGTAATATTACTTGTTTACCTTGTCCCCCCGCAGGATGTAAGACCCCTTAATGCAGAACTGTTATTTTTTTTATCAAAACTGAAGAACTATCTTTGCAGTTCGCACTCTTAACCTCCCACTCATGCGATACGTTCGACCCTATGCCTCTACTAAACAGGCTGTCATGTTACGCCGTGGGAATGGTTTTGGCTCTAAGGTTGTCTTCGCCGGGACTGGTTCCTTGGGAGTACTGGCTCGTAAGGCGGGAAGCTCCGACCTAGTCTCTCCTCCTAGGTAACAAAGTGTGCTATAATAAAGGTAATGTAGTTCATCGGCTATAAAAAGACTAAAATACCAGAGCCTGCACCTGGTTGATTTTAGTTTTTATTGCCTAACTGAAAATATACATTACCTTTATTCCCGCCCAGCCTTCCCCCCATGAACTAGGTTCTGGAATAGGGAAAATTAAGTGGTTCGGCGTGCGCAGTCTGCTTATATAGACTGACCCAAGCTTGCGCATGCGCAGAACTATTACGAGCCCAGCAGGGAAGCCAACCTTCAAACTTCTAGGGAAATAAGCTCAAAAGGGGAGAAACTGCTATAAAAAAGGTTATGTATATTTTCAGTTAGGCAATAAAAACTAAAATCAACCAGGTGCAGGCCCTGGTATTTTAATCTTTTTAACGACGGACTTCGTGAATCTACCATTCTGGTTTATCGTTCCGTTTAGAATACGGTTTTTAGAGCTGGGGCAGTCTTTCACTTATTGGAAACTTCTGCTTTTCCGCCCTCGTTAAATCCTTCGACATCGAACGACCAGTGGTTCGGCGACTTTTTCCGAATTGGGACCTTTCGTACGTTCTTACTTCACTCCTCTTGGCCCCCTACGAACCACTGGCTTTCTGTTCCCTAATCTATTTGACTCGCAAGACCATTTTTCTCGTCTCCTTAGCCGGTTACCTCCGATGTAGCGAAGTTCATGCTCTTTCGGCGACACCAGTACACTTTTTTTTCCTAAACGTTGGTTCAGGGATAACCTTGACCCGCGTTCATACTTTCGAACCATGACACAGAAGCCTTGTGAACGATTCTGGCCATTTATCATTCCAGCCCTCTCCAGCATCCTGGATGATGAACCAGAACATGCTTTTTGCCCGGTTCGGGCACTCAAGTTTTACCTAAAAGCATCTAAACCTGTACGCCGGGGCCAGTCTCAACTTTTTCTTCCATTTACCCATAAGTATTAAGAAACATCGACTAGGATGGTCTCCACTTGGATTAAGACAGTTATCCTTCACTCTTACAGTGCCCTTGATATCAACTGTGCCGAATAGGGCATCCGTGTCACCGCTCACGAACTTCGAGCCATTTCCACATCCTGGGCACATCACAGCAATATACCCATCGCGTATATCATGGAAGCCACTTGGCGCAGTTCTATGGTGTTTACCTCTGATAATATTGGGTTTAACCATCTATAAAATGGTAAGGAGCACGAAGGGCAAAGCCACTTACTCCAGTCCAATACTAATTGGTATTTAAAAGTCACTGGGTAGTAGTTACTGGAAGAACAAGCGCAAAAGCTGGTCGCTTCAAAAAACGTCTGATCCATTATTTTTTCAGCAGAGTGGTGAAACGTTCCACCGTATGCGCACTCACTGTAGTCTTGGGTAAGGAATTCCAAGGGTGAACTACCCTCACTGCAAAGAAATTCCTCCTAGAATCAAGGTGTGCCGATGCCAGCGCTAATTTAAACGAGTGACCCCTGGGGATTTTGGTAGAGCAAGGGTCAAAGAAAGTCATATCAACCGCCATGAAACCTCTAACGGTATTAAAAGTCAAACGTAAGTCTGCGCGCAGTCTATATAGGGCTAGTGACTCTAATCCCACTCGGTTGCAGACGTATGCCGTAAGGGAGGTCTTTCGGGCCAGGAAGTCATTTTGTGGAGCAACATTGCACAAACTCAACAAGGTTTATGTCCTTCAACAGATATGGCGACCAGATCTGGCTCGCAAACTCAAGAAGAGGTCTAACAATGACCTTAAAAGCCCAAGTCTTAACCAGTAGGTTTCCCGAATTGAAGCAGCGTTCAACAATTGTCAAAACGCTTTTGCAACAATTAGGCCGCAGTGTGTGGACGATTTTAGGTCAGCTGTAAGATGATCACTGAGGTCCTCGATCTCAAAAACACCCGGGAGTTGGAGGTCCTTCAAATAATAAAGACTGACGACGTCCTGACCGCCAATATGGAAGACCTGGCACTTGGAAGTAGAGAGGGGAAGCTGCCACGTCCTCCTCCAATCCGAAACCGCCTGAATGCCCTGAACAATGACGGAAGAGTCAGTAACCCGGTTAAACAGCTGTCCCCCCAGTTTAAAATCGTCTGCGAATTTGAACTGGTAAGTCAAAGAATGTTCTTACCTCAGATCCTCAAGAAAAATCACGAAGAGTCGGACCCCTGCGGTACACCGCTGCTAATGAGACGATGCAGAGCAGGATTTACCGATTATGACCCGCTGTGTAGGAAGGCCTTTATCCACCTCAACAGACAACCAGCAATGCCGAGCTTCAGAAGGAGCTTTGAATGGACAAACGGCCTCGAAGGCCTTTTTGAAATCAAAATAGACCACGTCAGATGGGACGCCCAAATCAAGGGCATGAGTCCAAAGATCAAGGCAACGAAGTAGCTGACAAGTAGTGGAGTGACCAGGCAATAACCCGAACTGATCATCAAAAAGATGACCATTTTCGAACAGGTGAGGCAACAAGTGGTTTTTTATAATTGATTCCATGGCTTTACATGAACAGAGGTTAAAGAAATTGGCCGGTAATTGTTGGGGGTCAGTTGGGTCTCCCTTCTTAAAGATGGGAACGACGTTTGCGGTAGACCACACAGTCGAAAGAGTGGATGTATCCAGAGAAAGCTGATAAAGAAAAGAAAGGGGGACACTGATCTCAAACGCGATATGCCTGTAAGAAAGAGCAGAAAAGCCATCCAGGCCAACGAGTGACTTGGTTTTAAACCCATTAAAGTGGACCGCACAAGTTCCGGATTAAACCATCATCCACGGTACAACTTGATGCAAAAAGAGAATTAAAAAAGTTAGCCTTTGCAGGCTCGTCTATAATAAAATTGTTTCCAGCCTTAAAAGGTGGTATACTGCGCGTATGATTCTAGTTTGAGAGCGGTAAAAACGAAAGAGTGCAGAAAGGTTTCCTTCCCTGATAACTTTCACCTCAAGAAAGTAGCGCCAAATGGTCACAAGCTGGGCATATTCCTCCGAAAGACGATCATAAGCAAGACGGGCCTCTGATGACCGTGACACTCAAAGACGCCTCCACAAACCAAGTTTCTTTTTGGCAACTTTTCTAATATTGGGTGGTTAACCCGCAACCAGACCTCGTGGTGGGGAAGGTTTACCACGAGAACAGTTTACACATTCCTTGACAATATCCAGGAATTTGGACCAGGCAGAATCCACCCCCTCACAATCATGGAACATTTTTTTTTTTTCCAATTCACAAGGCTCAATTCCTGCTTTAGATGGTCAAAGTCAATCCTGCCCATGCGAATAGGTGTAGGTTTAACACCAAAATCCATGCAATTTACATAAAAAGTAACCATACAGTGGTTGCTCGATCCAAGATGCTCATCCACATCGTAGATCAAGCGCTCCTCTTGGGAGAAGATGAGCTCGAGATTGCGGATCCCTTTAAGCAAACGATCATGCGGCTTTCCTCCATCCTTACACCGATTTATTTTATACCCTGATCTTTGCAAAGTTTTATGAAACTTTTGGGGATCCAGCTTGCTACCCTAGGGGGCGCTGTCAAGTGGCACCTACCTACCGCCTTTGACGAAGTCTGTGGAATGCTAAAATTCAGATCATGTATATTTTCATGGCATATAGTAACGTCAAAATACCGGGGCACATGGTTAATTTTTGTTTCTGTTGCCTATGTGAAAATATACATTACCTCATTCCCACCCTCCTCCCCTCTATGTCGCCACTGGCACACGGATAGGGGAATAAAAGATGAAGCACCAGCCGTCGAATCGGCATATTTACTGGGGGAGGAGGGGGGAATTGAGGCGTATTTACTTGGAGGCTGCGCAGAACGTATATGTGCAGTGGGTAGCGACGCTGGCAAAAGTTCCAAATCTTCTATCTCTAGTCCTAACAGCATTAGCAGGAGGACTAGAGGAGAATGCTAAAATTTAGGTAATGTTTATTTTTATATACCGTAAATCATGTATTAAAAGTCCAATTGAAGCTAAAGCCCACCCCCTAAAATGCTGTAAAGTCAAAATCATTAAATAGTGGAGTTAAAGCCCATCCCTCAAATTGTCATTTTTCTACAAAAAATTACCTAAAAGTTATATGATGTGAATAAAGAAAGTACTGCTTGCTATGTTTACTGGCCCCCTTCTCCCTTCCTGTAGTAATAGTGGACTCTTCCTTTAGCTCTTAGCACCTGCACAAGGCCTGTGCATCTCTCACCTCAGCCTCCTCTCTTCTTCACAGTAATTAAAAGGATGTAAAAATTGGTCTTTCAGATATCGTTCAAAAGAATTTTCTGTAATAGATGTCCAGAAAGGTTAGAAAATTGATACGGCTTGATTTAAAGCCCACCCCCCCCCCCTAGTTTTGCCAAATTAACTGCATAAGCCCATGGGCGTTTAATCCATGATTTACGGTAGGCAATACAGTATAACCTCGTTAATAAGAACTCGGATAACAAGAATTCCCGCTTAATAAGAACTTTTTTCAAGATTTTGGTTGGTCAGCTACTCAGTCAGCACTAAATATATATGGCTATAACGAACTCTGTTAATACGAAAGTACGGATAAGATAAACAAATATTTACAATTCTAGCGTATTTTTACGAATTTGCTGTTCGTAACGGTTTCTTTTTCCTCCCCCATGAATTTCGTTTTGTTTGACTCCATCTTGGGATGTGATAAGAGTTTTGTCCGTTTGCGCAAACGCGAAGGTCAAGGACGAATCAAAGAAAATACTGTATACCGGTAGGCTACATTTTTTTTAAGTTGCAGTCCAATTTCTCTCGTCCGTTTAATAAGAACTACGGTTAATAAGAACATTTTTAGCAGTCCCCTTAAAGTTGGTATTAAAGAGGTTTTACTGTAGAAACAAAAATTAACCAGGTGCCCCTGGTATTCTGATGTCTGTGAGTGACTGCCAGAAGGCATGTGATACATAATTTCCTGATATCACCAGGAAGTTTTGACGATACAGGCCGACCTGTTAAAACCTTTAGTGTTAATGTAGTTTTTTTCATTATATAACTTGCTTTATGTTAAACGTGGTCGTGTAAGAAGCTCCAGATTTAGTTATCCTATGGTTACAGATCCACACATTTGCGAATGCCGTTCGGAAATTTCCATTAACTATAAATTGAGCATTCTGTTCTCGAATGCTCATCTTTCTGTAGAGATTTGCTCATCTTGTGGCATTCCATAGGGCGTTACTGAGATGTGACCTCACCGGTTGCCTACGTCGTGCGTATTAACCCCCTTTTGTTTTCCCCATTTTTCGGGCTCGGTGTTCAATTTAAATTCTCCTGGGGCGGTGTTAGTGGTTCTCTCTTCCGTCTCCATGTTGGCCTTCTTCCTGGGCCGACAAAATTTGTTTATTATTATTATTATTATTTTAAGTTGTTTAGAACTGGTCAGCTCGGTAATCGAAGTGTGCATGCGTAAGCTCACCCATAAAAGCGCCCAGATGCGGCAGGCTGTCATCTTCTCTACCGACCACTTTGTGGACACGCTCTTGTTTTTCCCTCACCCTTTCGTTCTCTGCAGCCTTTTCGTCCTGCTCTCGCATGATTATCCTTTCGTCGACTTGTAGACCTTTGACCCTGGTCATACTTTCATCAAACTGCTTCGGCAATGTATATTTTCATTTAAGCAATAGAATCAGAATGTAGCCGCTAGCCGACAATTCTCTCTTTCTATTGCTACGAACATATACATTACCTGTAAATTACGTGTTTACAAAAGACCTTGTCATCATGGCGGCGGACACCACCTAACGGGTTCCCCAGGGGTTAGGAGCTGGTCCCTCAGAAACTCACAGACTAGCACAATTATACGGGATGGTCCATAAAAAACACAACAGCTAAATTTTTCGTAGTCCAACCTTTTTTGTTAGCTCCCTCCAGAACCAAAAAGGGTCAGATGATGTCTAATAGAACGGGTAGTTTTGAAAGTCCCGTTATGGTTCTGGAGGGTGCTAACAAAAAAGTTTGGACTTAAAAAAATTTGTGTGAACAGTGAAACAGGACCTCTTTTCTGATTTGGTGGCCCTGAAAATGGGTGTTTGAAAATGGGCGCGTTTGAAGTTTCATCAGTGCTGTAGGGGCTGGAAAACGCTTAACCACCTTACCTCCCCTCTTGAGTCACCATCTTGGAGGCATTTTGCGAGGAATAAAAGATGGTTTTACATGCTCTAAGCATTTATGTACTAGTATGAGGGGAGTGCACATGAACACTTTAGGGTTAGCGAGCTGTCAGGTGAGTGGTAATTTAAATACATCTTGAGGGAAACTGCATTCGAGAATAAGAATGGGAAAATACTGGTAAGCAGTGTTTACAGTGGCATGCGTAAGACATCACAATACCAAAGTTCACACTTTACCACTAATAAATTAACAATTTCAGACTCTTGTCTACTTGAATTTTTAGTGGAATTATGTAGCATCCACCTTCATCAGAAGTCCAGGCAAAAAACGAAAAACTAAACGAGGTTCACATTGCTTCGGGCTGTGTTAGAATCAGAACTAGAATTTGAACTTGTCTTTGAATTGGCAAGTTCAAATTCTAATTCTGATTCTAACACAGCCTGAAGCAATGTGAACCTCCTTTAGTTTTTCATTTTTTGCCTGGACTTCTGATGAGGGTGGACGCCGCTTAATCCCACCGAAAATTTAAGTGGACAGTGTTTGAAATTGTTCATTTATTAGTGGTGAAGAGAATAAGAATGCTAAATTTGCAGGTAATGTATATTTACGTTTAAGCAATTGAAACAGAATTTAACCGCTAGCCAGCAATTCTCTCTTTTTATGTGTGCCCATGTAGTTCATGTGTTAAATTTGTCAGGATAAGGCCATAACTAAACAAAATATTCAGTGTGCTTCGTTATGACATGGACTTGTCTACTATCACACTGCATAGTTACTATGAACTGGCCCGTTACGTGGTGTGTGGGGATTTAAAACAAATTAATGTAATGTAAGTTAATTTAATACAATCCATTTATTTTCAGAGCAATATGTTTTGTCACCAATTTTGAACTGCTACAAAAGGATTGTGATATGTTAAATTGTGCATTTAGTGTACATGAATCCTACAATCCTACAATGTGCTCAAATTTACTTCCAGAATTTTTTGGAGTTGTACAACCTCAACCTTGATCCATATCAACTGGATAACCTAGCGTTCAACCTCAATAGATCGTCATTCGAGTTGCAGTGGAGGTTGAAAGAACTTCAACTGTTGCAGAATTGCAAAGGCCAAAGTTGTGTAGTGTAATGAACAGCACTAAAGTGCATTTTTGTACATGGTTTAGCAGAGGCATTTTATGGCTGGCAAATGGTTTCATCTGGTATGAAGACTGAACAGGAGCAGAGTTTGCCCATTCAGTTACAAGACTTATTTCTCCGTCGTCTAGTAATGTTTAAAATTTAGCTGGTTCATCTACACAAGCAGTATGCGTCAAATGATCTAAGGCGCCAAGAAATAAAAAAAAAATGTTGTGATGTAAGATAATCATTTTAAAATTTAATTTCAAACAGAATGAGAAAATGTACTGTCATAATAAAATAAAAATGTGATTTGAGCTATGCAAAAATTTTCCGAAGAAAAGGGAGGGGGAAAAGAGGTTTGATAAGACTGATACGAACTTAAGTCTGTAAGATGTAATGCAGCCAATAAATTAAATGGTGTTTCTTAATAGCTGTTTCTTTAAACCTTTCAAATTCTTGAGGTTGGTGTCAACACCTCTTGCCGTAAGGATCCTTTGCACGCTTCGCTTGCCCCTTTAATGCCAACTCTTTTTACTGCTTTCTTTTTCGTCCTCAGCCGACACCTTCCTCTTGCTAATTCAAAATGCCGCCTTAATAAGCCTTTTTATTAGGGTAGGGCGATTTCAAAATTCATCATGTGATGCGATGCAATGCGATTAAATATTAAAAAATTTAGATTTGTGATTTATTGCGAATTTTTTTTTTTTTACAATTTTCATTCGACTCACTGGCCTATACTAGCAGTGTCAAACACGCGGCTCTTTGACAACGCACACTTAATTCAAAGGATTCTCCCATGATAATTTAGATTTAACATTTAATTTAAATAATACGATTTATTGTATAATTCTGGAAGTCAAGAAAAAATTAAAATATCACCATCTAAAAACTTATATAAACTTTTTTTTTTGGCTCTCGTTAGATTTTGAGGACAGCAGTCATCTTTTTTCAAATAATTAAGATTTCTTATTAGTACTGAATTATCTCCTTGCAAACGCACGGATTTGTGTAATGTTCAGTTCGGCATTGTTGTATAATAACAATGTTTAAAACAATGTAAAACAATCAATTTGATCGTTTGGAGCTCCCTAACCCCTGAACCACTTGACCAATTAGAAGAGGCCATATGAAAAGGGCACATCTACAGAGCAATACGTGTAAAATGAGCTAAGAACCAGCTTTATTCACCGCATGGAAGAGTTTATTTTCGTGATACAAAAAAAAGCATTAGTAATACATAAGCAATAATTAGGCAAATATCAACGTTGTTCAGGTCGTTTTTTGAACAAGAAAACGGTAAGCTGTATCAATAATAATGACTTTTATGTTGTCAGGCTACCAAAGTCTCCCGATCAAACAAGTTTCAGCCTTTTCTGTCGCATTGTTATTTATCCTCAGTTGGCTGAAAACACCCAAACTGCCTTAGCTGTAAAGACACAACATGTCCAGTGGTCGCCATGCTCATACATATATTTTATCTGGTTGTTATCATTTATCTTGGTGGGCGACACACTAGCACGTGTCTTGATGCAACCTGGAATAAACCCTGAGTGATAAGCTATCCAATGAGTTGGTTGTTGTTTGGCAATAATGGCCCATTCCTCTGTATACCATCTTAGCCCTCGATTCGTGCTATCCACATATGACGCACATGCATGTGTAGTGTAGCTGACGACGACTTGCATCGTGTAACGTCGCTTTACAACGGCCACTCGCGACCAAGACAGCGGTATTCGTTGCGTGGGTCACGAGTTCTCGGGTGCTTGAACCGAGCATGTTTAGTAGAACAAACGCAATTTCACGCTAGGTGGGAACTTAATTTTACTTATTTTTCTACTAAAAATTTACTTTTAAAAAAATTCACGTGATACAGTCGCGATTTTACGACGCGATTTAAATTATCGCAATTTTAAATTTCAATTCGTAATCGTTATTTAAATCACAAATTGTCCAACCCTACTGTTTAGGTCTCCCGGTGGGTATTGTAGTTCAATAAACTTCCCTTTCAAATCTTGGGGTGTGCGTTGTTGCTTCTTTCAGAGACATCAACTGTATTACTCGCACAATATCGCACAAACTCGTTCCTTGCAATGGTTTGCAGCTGACCCACTGGATGTCCAGAGTTGAAGGGGATACATCGTCTGGTAGCGGTAGGTTTGTTGTACAACTTGAAGTGCACGTTGCCCTCCTCTGTGCGTGCGAGCAGCACATCCAGAAATAGAATCATTCGATTCTGTTCACGCCCCCATGCAAAATTAATATTGTCATGCCAGCTGTTGACCAGTTCCAGCACCTTCTCACAATTTTTTTCCATAATTTAAGAGGAAAGCTGGCCAGCACAAATTTGTCCAGGTGTTGGAGCACCATTTCAGCAATCGCTGGCAAACCCATCAAAGCTCCTCTTAGTTGTCGATAAGGGTTTCACCTTGGAACTAACCATAAATTAAAGCCAGAATTACGTTCAACTTCGCTCTGTCTCTTTCGTATATTTCTGATAGTATAGCATGCCTTCCATTTCACTGATTTTTTCCAGCATCTCTACAATTAGCCTATGTATTAGGCAAGAGGTGTTGACACCTACCTCAAAAGTGAGAAAGGTTTAAAAAACAGCTATTAAGAAAGACCAAGCGGCCAGTGGCTAATGGAGAGGAAGGCCAAAGAGAAAGGAGAGGCAACGAATTCGAGGTCGAGGGAAATAATAACAGCAGATAAGATGTTCTTAGTGCAGTGACCAACACAAGAAAAGTTGTGTACCGGATTCCATGCGGTGGGTGTGAAGCAACTAGGCGCGCGCGGTTTTAATATTTTGGTTTGATTCAATTTTGATCGATTTAGGAGAGGAACACCTCGATTTCGAAAATCAATTTTTTTTCCTTTTTGATTTTAAACTATTTTGTTTTTCAATTTGTATCAATAACGGCTAGCTTGAAAATGTCACATGGTCTACTGTGAAAATTCATTTTAAAGTTGAAAAATCACCTTAAATCGACGCTTATTTTCACAATCACA
>JAHWFP010192138.1:55974-85346 GCA_023313725.1 Lithobius niger | reverse complement strand
TTCCAAAAATTTGCTATTCTCCCTCAAAGTACAGCTTCTAGCAACGATCAAACGTCGGTCGAATAAATGAGGAGCTGTCATGCAAAACCAGCCAACTCCACTTTTCCTACTTTTTAAAGTGGCGCCATCTTCTGATACAGTTTTAAATGTGCTACAATCCAAAATTTTTTATTTTAAACCATCCATATTCACCGTTTAAAATGCGCGGGAAATGTTGCATTTCGTGCAAAACCAGCCAAATCCATCGCGGCTTTTCAATCAAAACCAGCCATTTGCAGTCACAGCTATACTATTTTTGCTGCAAGCAAAACCAGCCATTTGCAGTCACAGCTATACTATTTTTGCTGCAACCAAAACCAGCCATTTGCAGTCACAGCTATACTATTTTTGCTGCAAGCAAAACCAGCCATTTATCGAATTTTCAAGGAAAATCAGCCAAATTCATATACTATTTTGCAAAAAACTGCTAATTAGCCATACTGCACCTTAATTTTTAGCCAAGGATATTAAAACTACAACCCAGAGGCATCTACTACCTTGCAGTCACATGTCACAAGCAACTGTGTTGATTGTTGGTTGATATTTTAGTCACGGACGTTTTTTGCGTTTATTTCAAAATAACATCAAATGGTTTTGCATGACAGCTCCTCAAATAGCGTCTCGCAGCGAGAATTAAAAATCCAACATGGCGTCCATTTAGTGGCTATCGAATCAAAGACAAACCATCGACTGCCGGCATACAAAAAAACAGTCCGTCGTTTTGTACTGCAGCAAAAATTGTTTTCGTGTTGTCATAAATCGACGCTCACATGTTGCAAGCATCGTACACCGTGTCACGAGGCACGAGGAGAAAATCTGTGTCTGCGTCGTTGCCATGGTTACTAACACGAATAGACAACTCGAAAGCCGCATACTCCGGTAAGGGCGAGAAGCAGCCAGCAGATTCAGTATTGATCAAGTAAAAGCTAGTGAGCGAGAAAAATGTCGTTGCACAAACGAGCCCTTAGGGTGGATCAAACAGGCCTTCTTTTTTTTCATTTCAAGTCGTAATAGTGCGGAAAAGTTGGTCTTCGACAGCCTATTCACTATTCCAAAAGGAAAAAAAAAATCTAAAATCTACAATTTTTTAAGATTCTTTTACTCTGAGGTAATGATTAGGAGATGGAAGACCAACTGTTCCGCACTATTTCGATTGAAATAAAAAAAAAACATTCTTTTTTTATCCACCTTACCCTGCGATAGGTTTGGAATACGTAAGATGCGATATCTATAGTTAACTTTCTAATCTATGGGTTTGGGACTGTAGAAACCGCCTAACATGTGAGCCTTTCTAAACCAGAAGGCGCCAGTCCTTCGATTTGTATTTGCTGATCATTTCCTTTTCTAAGAAAACAATTACTTCGCATATTTGGCTTTCCCAGGTACCGCCAAAGATAGCTTTGGAAAGATTCCTGATGCAATTATACGTAATTGCTCAAATAAAAACCTAATAATGCAATTGTAGGCAATTACTCAAATAAAGACCTAATCACGCAATAAAAAGTTTAATTGCTCAAATAAAGACCTAATAATGCAATTATAGGCAATTACTCAAATAAAGACCTAATCACGCAATAAAAAGCTTAATTGCTCAAATAAAGACCTTATAATGCAATTATAGGCAATTACTCAAATAAAGACCTAATCACGCAATAAAAAGCCTTATTGCTCAAATAAAGACCTAATAATGCAATTATAGGCTATTACTCAAATAAAGACCTAATCACGCAGTAAAAAGCTAATTGCTCAAATAAAGACCTAATAATGCAATTATAGGCAATTACTCAAATAAAGACTTAATCACACAATTAAAAGCCTAATTACTCAAATAAAGACCTAATCACGCAATAAAAAGCTTAATTACTCAAATAAAGACCTAATCATGCAATTATAGGCCTAATTACTCAAATAAAGACCTAATCCCGCAATTACAGTCCTAGTTATTCAAATAAAGACCTACTCCCGCAATAAAGAGCTTAATTACTCAAATAAAGACCTAATCACGCAATTATAGGCCTAATTACTGAAATAATGACATAATCATGCAAATATTGGACGAGTTACGGGAGGTACAAACACCTCGGGGAAAAAAAGCCATTATAAATATCTCTGGTGCAATTACCGTTTGGAAAAAATATCCCTAGAAAAAATATTCCCTACACTCGATAGAAAACATGAATTTGGGGCAATATTAAAACATCGTCTTTATCAGTACGTAATTAGAAAGTCATAATGATGTGTTATTGGGTTGAAAAGACATCGCTTGCATTACGCAGGTCGCTGACGTGTGTTATGACGTATGGTGCACGAACATTTGGTGAAATATAGTTCGTAATCTATGTTGATGGCATTTGGGATTATTGCGGTTTCCAACGTTATTATGTATAATACGGCAGAGTAGCGATTAGGGAAGCTACGAGGCTAATCACATAAACATTGACCCGGTATTAGTGAGCTAGTCTTAGTGAGCTATTCCTATAATATTCAACAACTCCCCTTTAGCCCTTAATGTCATCCGTTCCATAACGGTCGTCGACCAACAAGCTTGTTCATGTGTAATGAGGGAAGTTAAAGGCGTGCTTAAGCCATGACCAATAAGAAACCCTTATGAATGCACGGGCACATTTTTGTCCTATAGGATATTTTTACCTTCCTAAACCATCGAACTGAGCAACCAAAACACACCGCTGTTCGTGATAGTTTGGCCCCTTCTTATAAACAGCTGGCGCGATGACATTTCTCTCCATTACCCATACGTAGAAACTGTTTCCGGCAAAGCTTCCGGCATGCGCAAAGCTTCCTGCATACGCAAAGCTTCCGGCATGCGCAAAGCTTCAGCACCCGCAACTACCTCCTCTGGCTGGTTCGCAATTTTAAATCGGTCTTGTCTGGTTGAATCATTAGCCGGTCTGGTCAAATCCATTAGCCAAGTCTGGTCGTGCTGAAGGTGTGACGTAGCGAATGCTCTGCTGAGCTCGTTAAGTTTGCTGAGCGCTGATTGTAGTTTAGGAAGGTATTTAACGGGTGACGGACCGCCACTGCGAGGCGCGACGTCGAGTTGGGAGACAAACTGTCTCTGTTGGGTGGTTTAGAATGGTACTGTTTCACTGGGATATATTTCCGGAAATATTTTTCCGGATATATTATTATTTTACTAGATTCCCTAATTACGTGCCTCGCCATCCAGTAAAGTACTAAAATTTTACTGCT
Source organism: Lithobius niger (assembly GCA_023313725.1). NCBI lineage: Eukaryota > Metazoa > Arthropoda > Chilopoda > Lithobiomorpha > Lithobiidae > Lithobius > Lithobius niger. The sequence continues at coordinate 82,097 of JAHWFP010192138.1, read as the reverse complement.
GTAGTCATAATGATCGCATAATGACAACTTTAGTTTTATAGGTATATATTGCTAGACAGACTTCGTAAGAAGTAGTCTGAGCTACAGAACGAAAAGCTTCCAGCAAAGCATATTTAGAATTAGACCACCAACCAGTTGTACCCGCGAATACCAATGAAAGCTGGAATAAATATGCATCTTAAAGAAAATTCAGACACCCCCTCCCCAATCCTTGAACAGACCGATCTTAAACAGTCTCGATTCTAACGCCGTACACCAGCTCTTAGTAATAGCACCGTGCTGCGTTGGGTAATTGTTCGAGTGGGGCGAAATGGTAGCAGCACATACACTCCAAAACGCGCCTGAAAATTTCTCCCCCCCCCCCATTACCGAACGGGGGGGGGGGGGATTGAGGCTTAATGGCGCGTCGACAGCTTGGTCATTAGCGCCAACCTCAGTCACAGTGCAGTGGTCCGTGTTGCCACTGCACCACACATTACAGAGATACCGAACGGTATGTCACTCGTAATCGCAGCGAACAGCCTTGCATTTCATGAATTCAAACTATCTGCATGAGTGAGAATATCTAGGAGAATGATCGATATTGCTTCAATTTTCAATAAAATCGACGCATACGGCTAGGGCGGATGGTGCGCATGGTGCGGGGGGGGGGGCCCCGGGGGGGGGCGGGCGGGAGGATTTTTTCGTAAGATTCAACTTCCTGTGACGTCATTTCATTATAGAAATGTGGATCGTTTAACGTGCGACTACTTTCCTTTATTAGGAGAGCCAAGATTTACTTTTGACAGCCGAGGTAATACATTTTAACACGAGAATATACCTTCATAATTTTTTAACGGTAATTAACCAATGAGAAGCCAGTAAACGCCTGTCACCAGCCAATCACGCCTCTTTAACACTGATTAAACGATCACACGTTATTTTATCCTATTAATCTGTCAGTTACGCACCTCCGTCTTGTTTTAACAACCGAATCGACTGTCTGTCTGGTCTTCGCCTTGTAACGCAAACACGACAGAATTCCATTTTAACAGGTTTCTAGTAAATAACTACGTACCATAATCATTGCTTGTTATGTTGAAGTGCCCGATGGCTTCCCTACAAAGCTTGGATATTCTCTGGTTACCATAGTGACCGACCGATCCGTCAGAACGGTAAGCTTACCCGGCTAAGGTCTAAAAGCCTACCATCACTTTTCCGCCCGAGCGTAAAAAACGGAACGAATAGTTAGTTCTCCTAATCGTCGGTAATATTCTAACAATGAACTGTGGCGTCAGTAGTAACCGCAGTGTGTCAAAAACTAAATGCGGTACAAATTTAAACGTAAATAGTTGAAAATAAATTATTAATAACAACGGTAGGCTCTAATAATTTAAAAGGCGAGATAAAGATCCGTGCGGAGTATTTGCAGCTTGATCGTATCGATGTCCTCCAAAAGCGATGGCGACCACACCTGACTCGCAGATTTAAGCAACAGACGAACAAACACTTCAAAAGCCCAACTTTAAAACCCATTTTTCCAGACGTAAAACATCGATTTACCAAGGCCAGGCGTCGGAATGCCCCTGCTAGTCACAGTGTTTTGTACTCTTATGGTCAGCAGTCAGGCAGACCATACTCCTAGGCCGTTAACAGAATAAACGTCTGGCATTTGGCGATTACCCAAAACGAAACTATGAGACGGCCTTCCAACATGGAAGGCCAGGCATTTTGGGACGGCTAGTTGTAACTGCTAGTCACTGCTATAGTCGAAAATCATTATTTCAGATCGAACGAAGTAGAAGATGACAGAAGTAAGACAGTTGTACACCTAGGACCTTTGATTTTTTTTTTTTGGGGGGGGGGGGGGAAAGAGGCCAAAAATTTGAATTCAAATTTAAATCCGGGAATTCACTAAAGGATCCATGGAGGAAGATGATTTACAGGTTTTTTTGAATTGGTTTCGTTCTTTTTTACTTTGCTTTCGTTTTCTCTCATTTTGGTTTCGTTATGTTTCAAATTGATTTAGTTTCTTTGCAATTTAGTTTCGTTTCTTTTCATTTTGCTTTCGTTTCTTTTCACTTTGCTTTAGTTCAGAGATAATTTTACCAATCTGATAGTTGAAACAAATTAAACAGAGAATACTAAATGTAATTTACAGTGAATAAATTAAGATGTAGGTTTAGAAAAGTATTAAATTAATGATTTACTGTATACAGTACTACCAGTAATATCCATAAATGGCTACTGCTAAAATTAAGCTGAACGACATATTTAAAAAGCAATGTGGTGAGAATCATCAAATCATTTTCTGTCGGTAATATGTTCCGAGCACTTAATTATTTTTCTTTTATTTATTTGTAATTGTTACGACGATTTCACGACTTCACACGGCCGAAAAGCTTGGCGGGAATCCTTACCAAGTTTTTGTTTTGGGGCATTGACTTTACAGGAACGGTCTTCAGACATTTTAGTGCAAAAATCTGACTAATTTCACCACTAGATTTTTAATTTTCCCACACTGCTTCCCTCCTGCGGTAAGGAAATTGGAGGAGGGGGGCGGGGGGGGGGTCGACGATATTTTCCACGGATCGGGGTTGCATAGGTTGTGAATAGTTTGACTGAACGGAGGCGATTTAAAAAGGACGAAATTTAAGTGATGTAATTTGTGTGCGGTCCCGTATTTTCCCGTAACTTACCCTACATCGCGGCTGGAATGGAGCTTCCCTGTACCACAGTACCGGGCCTTTAGTTTCGTGTTCAGTTGTTTTCTTGGAGCGTCGTAACAGAAATTCTTGAATTATTACAAATAAATAAAAGAAAAATAAATTAAGTGCTCGGAACATATTACCGACAGAAAATGCACTGATGATTCTCACCACATTGCTTTTTAAATATGTCGTTCAGCTTAATTTTAGCAGTAGCCATTTATGGATATTACTGGTAGTACTGTATACAGTAAATCATTAATTTAATACTTTTCTAAACCTACATCTTAATTTATTTAATGTAAAATTACATTTAGTATTCTCCGTTTAATTTGTTTCAACTATCAGATTGGTAAAATTATCTCTCAACTAAAGCAAAGTGAAAAGAAACGAAAGCAAATTGCAAAGAAACGAAATCAATTTGAAACATAACGAAACCAAAATGAAAGAAAACGAAAGCAAAGTAAAAAAGAACGAAACCAATTTTAAAAAACCTGTAAGTCCTTCTGGCCTTGTAAAAATATAAAACTAATTTTCAACAACTATAGTGTTTTTGTTCACTACGTTAAAAAGGTCACCTTACGAATTTTTTCAATAGACTTTTTTCGAATGAATCTTTAGTGCGTGAATCTTCCCCAAGGTCGAGTGAAACGATAGTATACAGGAAGGTTGGTCCTTCCCGCTCCCATTAAGTCGTTTACCGGCCAAGGTTTCATGTAACGTCACTGGATCCGGTCTGGTTTGGCTTGCGCATGTGCGTGAGCTATCGAGCTACATTGTGACGTCACTGGTACGAGAAAAATCAACAGCCAATGGAAAAACAATATGGTGAAAGCTCGGAAGAGACTCCCCTGAATTTCCCTAAGTCAAACGCGTGAAGAACATTGTCCCCCGTAATTACTGCACGTGAAGGATAATATATGATACCACCCAACGGGCTGATAATTCTTTTTCTAATTTTTTAAAATTTCTAACACAAGGCAATCTATTTAACTAATTTAGTAAACTAAATTCGCCTTCCATTTTTTATTCTAACATAAAACGCAACCTGTGCTCGAAATACTACAACAGTGGTGGAAAGTGTAACAGCAATTTTTAAACGCCATCACAAAGTGCGCGACAAAAATGGAAAACTAATTTTTCTGCTTAAAACGTTTATGTACTTTTCGAAAAGGTCCAATTTTCGCAAAATTTTACACCAAAAAATTGAATTAGTGAGGTTGCCTTGGCAAGTTCCATGTCCATTCAACGAACTCCGCATTCGACGTGCAGCATCACATATAACACTGCGGTTCCAGGATTTGCAGTAGACGGCGTTATGCGACGAAGAAATAATTATTTTGGAAGCGAAAAAATTATTTACCGCCCTTAATATCTTCACCGCGTAATTTATTACGTCGTTTCGTCGTCATGCGCGCGAGAGAGAGAAAAAAAAAAGAAAAAGAAAGAAAAAAATGTTTCCACGCTGTAGCTGCTGCAAAGCGACATTTCCCACGTGTTTTCTTTCACAGCAGCGCCATACTGCGGCAGATAATATTACCACTCTATGGCGCACCGGCTAAAATGGCTTGCCTCGACTTAAAAATAATAATTCGCCAGAACAAGGCCGTAAAACCACGTCCAATGCGATTTGCAAGCCTGCGGGAACCCTCCTCTCCTCACGGCACAAAATATTAGCTACAAAATGGCGTGTCATAGGGTAATAGCGGCACTGCCTTGGGCAGATTAGGATACGCCGTATGAGCGCGTAAAATCAAATTAACACGTTTATGGGATACAACGGAAATGGACTCGTCTTCTGTTTCTGTCTTGGCGCAGCGAACAGACAATCTCGCTGGCTAATCCAAATGTTCTCGTTTCATAACCCCAGGGTCAAGGAGAAACATTAGCTTCCTCGCTCATTTCCTTGAGGCGGTGTTGTAGGAATTTTGAAAAATGCAAATATTATTGCTTGCTGTTATTATTCGACGACGATCGCGGGCATGGTTTTACGATTTCCGGATTTTCAGATGGGCCTAAAACGATTTGTATTGTGTGAAGAAGATTCTTCCCAAATGTTGTGCAAAATGGAATTAGGCCTAATTTTTTTTTATTTTGTACGGTGAAGGCAAAGGTAGCACTCTGTAACGGAGTAAGCATAAGAATGATTTGTGAATTGAACGCCGCCATCTTTGTGAAAATGGTGTTTGTTTCTGTAACTGCATTTCGTGACTTGTTGGGTAATCGGGTCGCAAAAGCCTACCCCTACTGGCGAATCACTCCACCAAACGATAGAAGAAATACCGACATAATAACATCGTATAAATCAAGACTATTACTTTTAAGCACTACTTTGGAGAATTAAGTAAGAACCAAATGCACTGCGCATCTGATAGGAAGAAGCATGTGGGGAAGTTTGCAGGACAGCATGCTTCAGTAAGGAACAGCTCCGAGCCTCATTTATTTCCGCCAGCAAGAATACGGCAAAATATGATAGAAGAGATCATTAGAAAAAGGAGGGGAGGGGGGTAGGTCATTAACCATGGGCGGGGAGGGAGGAGTTTGAGACACATGATGGCTGATATTTCCGCGAACATGAACATGGATCATATCATAGAAATGATCATATAATGGGGGAAAGGGGGAGTATTAGTGGTGGGGTTGGTGATTTGAGTTACAGGATGCGCTGATTGAGTGAGCGAAGCAAACGAAAATCACCGTTTATAAGCCATTGTGTGCAAAAATTTGTATTCAGCCGAACATCGACATGCACATGAGCTACCGTGCCTAAGTAGTGTTGCAAACCGTGGATTCATTTAGGGGATAGAACGGGCTTCAGCTAGTATCTGTGAGAGATTGGGGAAAAAGCGATAATTGTGCGTGACGTGGAAGGAGGGTCCTAAATGAACAAAAAACAAGACGAAGCAAGCAGTCTGCATTAAAGACTGGCGTTGTGAGGATACACAATACACTAATCTGAGAAAGAAAGAAAAGACAACTGCCCCTACTGGGACTCGAACCCAGGACATCCTGTTTACTAGTCGGGCACGGGATGTCCTGGGTTCGAGTCCTAGTCGGGGCAGTTGTCTCTTCTTTCTTTCTCAGACTAGTGTATTGTGTATCCTCACAAGGCCAGTCTTTAACGCAGACTGCTTGCTTCATTTACCCTTTACCTGGTGGTTTCTTCCTTTAGGAGTTATTCGGGTTTTAGGGATGGGTTCATATTGGTGGGTTGTTTACAAAGATACAATTGTGTAATAATTTGCAGCCCTAAGCTACATTTTCGGGTTAGGCTTCTAGTTTTGTTGACGATTGAGTGAATGTCAGACGTGAACACTGTATCGGGAGGTTGCTAGGGCACATGTCCTCGGAGTTGTTTGATGGTTAGAGAATTCCAACGTCCTCAATCTGTAATTTCATGTAGTAGTACGGGTAACATAGGAAATATAAATGAAAAAAATTAGTGCGCTGTAGAATTAAATATCCGATGAGTCCCTATGAGTAGCAATGGTGGAACATGGTTTTTAAGGGGGGGGGGGAGAGGTGTATAACCCCCCCCCCCCCAAAAAAAATTAACGTTTTTTTGGGCTGTAACTCCTTAACGGTCAACAATTCAAAAGCATAATGTGAAGCAAAAATATTCAGCACACAATTCTGGACAGGAAAAGTCGTATACATCTTTTACGTAAACGCAACCATTGATAGCCAAAATCGTATTTCAAGTTTACCCCCTCCCCCCTTAATTTGCACAACCCTCCATTCTTCAATTGGTTGTTATAGTGATCCCCGGTTTCAAAGTGATCTTGCGAGCTTCCTAATAGCCTGAAATTGACATGCTTAGGATATTCTGAAAGTTGTGGATATATATTCTTTCCATCGAGGCTAACCAAAATTGTTTAGCTTGGATAGGGATTGTCCTATACCCATTTAAAGGTGAAGTGGTAATAGCGGCGAAAGTATATGGTGATTTTCGATTTTAAAAATGCTCTTGAGAGCTTTCTAATAGCCCGAAATAGATATGTTTAGGATATCCTGAAAGGTGGGGATCGGTTCTTTCCAGCAATCGTAACCAAAATTGTTTAGGTAAGATAGGGACCGTCTTACACCCACCTAAAGATGAAGTGGTTATAGCACAACGGCGAACACATATGGTGATTTTCGATTTAAAAATGCTCTTGCGATATTTCTAGTAGCCCGAAATAGACATGCTTAGGATATTCTAAAAGATGGTGGTGAATTCCTTTCATAAATCCTAACCAAAATGGTTTAGGTTAGATAGGACCATCCTATAACCACTTAAACGTGAATTGGTAATAGCGCAGCGGCATACGAGCGTTCTATTACCAATTCACCTTTAAGCGGTTATAGGACGGTCCTATCAAACCTAAACAATTTTGGTTAGGAACCGTTCATTATTTATGGCCGGGGGGTGACCGGAGGAAATGAAAATGTGACCTCCCTTCGAAAACCTGAAAAAATCTTGATCCCCCAACACTCAAGATCCAAAAATAATGTGAATACCCCTCTAAAAAAACAAGAATGCCATTTTCGTGTGCCTGTTACGACTGTCTACAGATGATTGCTGCAGCCAAGATTAGTGCTGTAGCCAAATTTAGTAAGTAGCTCTCCACACCGAGTTACCATTAGTTGTAAGGAAACGAGTCTCGTTTTTAACGAAAAGACATGTTGGTTTAGAAATGCTGTATAAAGTGTTTCTTACACCCATCTCTTATTAAGATTCACATAATAAGTATGATGAGCACAGTTAGCTTGTATGGCCACATCCGTAACATAGTCAGCATCTGAAAGACAGAAGAAGTCAAAAAACCAGGCACCAGGCTTTTCTACAAAGTTCCTTGTAAAAACTATTTTTGCATTACCGCTACTAATAGTTTAAACACTCACATCACGGGGGTCTGGGGGGGCTTGTCCCGTTTCCCCCCCCCCCCCCCAGGAAGCTGAGGCGTTTTTAGAAATTTTGACTGCTGGAATTACCTTTTGTAGTCCAAAAATGACTTTCTCTTCCAGTTGGTCAGTGTGCTTTTGACCCCCTCCCACCTCTGGAAGGGACCTGAAAAATATATGACCCCCCCCCCCAAACCCGATTGGGTTCAAAAACTTCATGACCCCTCCAATTTTTCCGTCCCCCCCTCCCGGCGATAAATAATGACCGGTCCTTTAGGATTTATGGAAGGAATACACCACCATCTTTCAGAATATCCTAAGCATGTCTATTTTGGGGGTACTAGAAAGAGCACTTTGACATTGAAAATGCGAATTTCACCATCCGAATGAAGTAAATATTCAAACAACACAGAGTTTGAAAAGTTTGAAAAGTTTTCTTTGCAGCAAAGAGCTTCCACAGTTGACCTTTATGGATTTGTAATCTAATATTAAGTTTAGAATAAGCCAATAAGCTGTCGGCACATAAGTTGTTGGCCAATAAGCTTAGAGCTTTGAAGGCCCAAGCGGCAGCTGATGTTAAGTGAAAGGTACAACCATCAGGCACAGTTGTTTTTTGCTATATGAGGGAGGAAACCGGAGTATCCGCAGGAAACCCTCGTGCAACGGGTGGGAAACAACCGGAGAAAAACCCTTACATATACACTTTCCTTCACCAGGGTCGAACCCGGGTCCGTAAGAAGCCAGAGATGTACAGCTGGGAATGAGACGCCTATTGAATCTGATACCCCAGTGCTACCTACCCAGGCACTCATACATCCCATCTCTTTACCATCCATACATACCGATACATCCATTTACATCCATACCGTCTCCATATACCCCCCTCCCCCGCCAAGGTTACGTCAAAAATACCATCCCTATGGTCTTTTCTTCGTACATTGTCTTCATTTCTTATCTTTTTTTCTTCCTCATAAATCATACAGTGGGCAGACAATTGTTTCCAAACATGCTGGAAACAACTATGCGACCATTGTATGTTTTATGAGGATGAAAAAATAAAATAAGTAGAGTTCAAAATGACAAACCAGTTTAATGGGTAACCTTCATTGGATGAGAAGTAAGTTCTGTCATTTTGGGCAGAACTCACAAATTAGGCAAACTAGTTCTGCCTAATAGTGACACAGGGGTTCTTAAGTTTTAACATTTTGATTCAATGTATTAGCTTAATCAAGGTAGTCAAGCAATTGTCGGTAGGTAACTTAGATTAGCTATAACAACGAAACGTGATTTTACTACTTACCACTTTTTTTACGGTCCTTTTCCTAAGAAATATGTGCTGGCTGGCGGAATTGATGTTTATTTTGTATTATTTCTCGGCCCTGTTTTAATCTATATTTTAAAGATTTATTTTTGTTATTTTTGCGTAAAACAAATAAAAAAGTAGTTCTGCTTACTGCTTGTTTGTCCATAAACGTATTTAATAAAAATTTAAGTACGTATGTACTTACGTCCATAAACGTACGGTAGTTATATTTTTCATGCCTCACTAAGGAACATTAATCTGTAACTGACTTTTCGCTTCAACGTGTAAGCTTACACACGGCAGTCACACATTACAAAAGCAATCGTCGTCAACTTAGATTTGCTGTAACAATGAAACTTGAGTTTGTTACATACAACTTTTTTTACACCAAACTTTACACCAAGAACGGTAAAATGACTTCACAAACAAACTACAGGCAATATTGTTATGAATTTATGGTTTCAGCAAAAGTAGCTCCCCTTCAACAACGACGCCACTCCGGCGGTGGCGGTGCCGCGTATTATAATAATACCCAAGTTCCAACTCCTTTTCTCCGCTTTCCGTAATAATTCTCATTCCTTCATTTATCACATTTGCGCATTATTCAAAATGTGTTTGCTGTATACACAAATATGGTCCTTGCAAGCGAGAGAGAGAGAGAAATTTGGATGCGGGACTGTAGCGAAGGCCGTGGCGCGCACTTCATTATACATGCGAGTAGGCAATTGCGTATAATGTTAAAAATGTGAAAAGAAATAAAGAAAATTCTTGCCATCCTTATTTATGGCAGCCATTAGCCTCCAAAACCACATCGGGGGAGCAGATGTTTATCAAAGGAGGGCAATTACGAATTAACTAAAATGTGGAGTGAATTCCCGCCTTTGAACGTGAACGAAACGGGCGCAAAAGGAGATTCAGTCGAGCAGGCACAATACGGAAATTATTAATTATTGTGGATTTGTGGGGGCCTTACTCGACTCGCAGGAGGAGGAGGAGGAGCCGCCAGCGCGACTGGGGAAGTTGAAATAACTCCCCAGCATCACCGTTGCACAACATTCCTCTCTTTTCTCCCGGGTGCACAATGGTTTTCGTTCACGGGACTACAAATCACACTTGTGTCGCCGCCGGAGTTGGTTGGCATAAAGGCGCGACTGAGCGAAATTTGTGGAAAGGGGAGACGCGGTAAACTCTAGCTTCTTTCCGTCGATGATTTCCGGGGGTTGCTGTAATTACTTGGGAGCTTTCCCTTGCCGCCATATCCGTCAAGCATTCTAAGACGTATTCACTACCTCCCTTTCCCCTTGCACCAACCCGTTAAGCACGTAGTTTACCCAGCCAGCGTCTTAACGGATCAGTCATTGCCAAAGGGGATTAAGAATTGGTGAAGGGTTCCAAGTTACCTGACAAACACCAGCAAGTAGAGGTCGCTGCTGACGCTAGAACCTGGCAAACGAACAAGCGCGCGAGCATTGTGGGGGCCGTCTTAATATCGTCTTGCCTTGCACGCAAGCGGGCGGCCGCCAGCTCGTGCGACGTTGAAGAATGGCTCGCTGTTGTTTGTCTGTCTGCTAAAGCACAGAAAGGGAATAATTGAGAAATTATTAACGCCTCGCCTGTTTTGGAATTGAGCCATCTGACTGTAAATATTTTAAAATCCGTCCCTGGCCCGTGGAAGTCATTTAAATACGAACAAAGAAGAGCCGGGAATAAACAAACGTTATTTCAGAGCATTATTATGATCCAAAAATACGAATTCAACAATACCGTGAGCATTTGAAAATGTTTGAGAGCAATTGGGGAGGGGGTTGACACTGTGACTGCCGTTTTCGTGAAAATAAAATGAGTCGGCCCTGTGTAGGTGATCGAACCGAAGTAACTAGAGCAAGTCTATCATTTTAGTTTGCACTCTATTTAAGTTTTTTTTTAACGTTGATGGACGAAGGCATTTGTGTGAAATGTGATTGTGCTTAAATCGTGCTAAACAGCACCGAAACGTAGTTTTAGTCTCTTTTTTTTATAGTAGATCCAGGCTGTTTGACCAGTTTTAGCTTCAGGCTAGTTTTCTTGCCTTTAATGCTCAGGTTACGGTATGAGTGGACGGTAAACTAATTCATCCCTTCCTTGCCCTTACGAATTTCTGCGTTTGCAAAATCTAGTTTTATTTTATTTATTTTTATTTTAACGTTTTATATTCGGTTTACCATTATAAATGGATTGCGAGCAAGGTCAGTGTTGAGCAGGGTGGATCACAGAAATGCTTTTTTTTTTTAATTTAAAATCGTAATAGTGTGGAAACGTTGGTCTTCAACCACGCAATCGCTACACCAAAAGAAAAAAAATCAAAAAAAAATTTTCAGGTGCCCACCTGGGCCTAAAGTTTAAGCAAGTCTATTAGAAAAATCGCAAATTACGCAAAAATGACTTTTGAATTGTTCAAAAAAGAACTTTTTACAGTATCTCATTTTGTATCCTCAGAGACACTAAATGAAGCCAAAATCAGAAATAATTTTGTTTTCATTCATAAAACAATCCGAATTATCAGCCACGATAATAGAGGAAAAAAGCGTTTTTTGCCGATTTTACGCCGTAAATTAAAACGAAGTTTAGGGACAAAATATTAAAAAAAAAAAAATTATTTCTAGCTTCTTTTAATGGTCTCTGAGAGTACCAAATGTGATAATGTAAAAAGCTGTATTTTAAACTAGTCAAAAATCAAATTTGCGGAATAAGCGATTTTTCCAATGGACTTGTAATGTTAAGCTTTAAACCCAGATGGGCACCTCTAAACATTTTTAAAGATTTTTTTCTTTTGGGATAGTGATTGGGAGGTCGAAGACCAACTTTTCCGCACTATTACTGTTTGAAATAAAAAAAAAAAACATTTTTTTTTATCCACCCTAGTGTTGAGGATAGCTCACACATTGCTGAACATCTTTTCCCAAACAGTGTTTAGACAGTTATTTATTCAAGGCCGGAATGTTATTTTATAGTGCGCTAAAACACTGGCTTGCATTCGACGTACAAGGTTCTAGCTAGACATCGTCCCACGCTTTTGCATTCGATCTAAGGGCTCTGGAAATGCATTAAACCATGCGCAGTGGCTGTTTGCCGTGACGTCATCATGAGTTAGCCAATGACGAACGAGAACAACGGCTGTTCGGCCGTCTGATTGGACTAACACAGTCACGTGATATGCACGTCACACCAAACAGCCATGGCGCGTGGTATAGTTCAAGTCAGTTGTGAACATGTAACATGGCCATAGAATTCATTAGGAAAACGGTAAACTGCAAGCATGTAACGTCGCCCACCAAGTAATTGGCTTTCAATAGCATTACCGCTGCATCATTTGCGTGAAGCGTGCTATCCAGTCATTACGTATATCCCTCAGTATCTGCAAACAATGGCTATTGCTCCTGTTTCTTTAGTTTCATATATTAAACTGGTGTTTGCCGGTATTGAATACTGAGCCAAAACGGCTACCATCAAGTTTCTCGCCCTAACCCCGGGCGTCAGTTACGACTGAGGGACTGCAGTTCAGACACCAAGCTTGGTAGCAACCAGTTTGCTTCGTATATCAGAACTTTAAAATGCTGAACACTTGGTCACATTTCTTTCAGCCTATTAGGTTTTATGTGATTATAGTCCCCAAACGGGAAACGACATCGCATATTCCTTTGCCCCACCGTAAGTAATACCAAGGCAATAGCTATACATTGCGTGTCGGATCTTGGATGAAAAATGGCACACAAGACTGGGTTGGGCAATATGGCCGCCGAAAACGCCACTTATTGCTGTTTTCCGTCAACCAAGGACGACACCGACCGTACGAAGGTGTCGCTTTTTTTTTTTTTTTTTTTTTTTTTTGCAAGGGCAGAACTTAAGGCCGCGTTTACGCAGCGGCTCGCCTTTGCATTCTCGCAGCTAGAACTCTATCGCGATGGCAAAGGTGATATTGCCATGGTAACAACGCTAAATGGATTAGCTAAATCCGACATCGTTTGAGTAAATACTTGCAGTCTTATGATCCGTGCCAATAATATAAAGAATTCCTCATGACGAAATAATTTTCCCAAACGCTTCTGAACTCACTTTATTTCCTGTTTTCTTTGCGAGGCGGTAGACTTAAAACCGCCGCTATGTTGGAATTGGAGGTCATTTCTAGCTTCTAGCTGCGAGAATGCAAAAGCGAGTGGTTGCGTAAACGTGCCCTAACTGTGGCTGAGTGATGTCTTTAAAAGCTATTTAAAAATACTTTTACAGATAATAAAAATGTGCCACGAAAATCTGCGTAAAAATTTAAATTATTATTTTGAAAACCATCACTCTGTTGCCAATAATAGATGTCGCGTTTCTCCGTACAAAAATGCTTCCTGTAAGAAATGAACCAGTCGTGGCGGCCATTTTGTCTACCCCCCTGATATCGTTGTAGGTCGGGCCGGACAGTTTATTATTGGTCATGGTAATACTGTCTTCAGCAGGAGAAAGAAGCACAATAACTCAAAAAGAGAAATATGAACTAAAATCGTATGAGATGACGTGTCTAGGATTCGAACCATCAAAGTCCGGAGCACTGCACAGACACCCGTGTCCTTTAAACCATTTTGCCCAAAATCAAATTCAGCTGCCTGCAGTTTCGTCCGTGATACGAAGGATGCTCTCGACTTTAATAAGAGTCGATGACGAGCGAAGATGGTAGCTACTCCCCTTTAAAAACGACTTTAATGCTGACGAGGCGAGCAAGCAAGAATAGGAGAAAAAAAAGGAGCAGCGGTACGCATGCGCGACCATGGCCAAAAGGAGTTCATGACTTATAGGGCTGTCCGTTATGAGCCCTCCCCATTTACACTCAACTTTATCACGTTATGGGATGGGGGGAGAAAACTTCGATTTTTCGCCGGCAAAATTCTTCCTCTCTTCATACAGTGGCGCTGCGAACGTTCGCGTCTGCCTTCCTTCCTTCCTCTTTCCCTTCTTACGGGCGAGGGAGACGATTAAAAAACTCGTTATCGCATTACCGAATTTGATCATTTCCATTGGAAAACTCCGGGCGAGGGCGCGTTGCACCTCATCATCTGATGAAGAATGAGGAAGAGAAGGGAGCGGGGGAGTAGGGGGAGCCGGGAATGCTGTTAGCAGGTTAAGCAATCGACGCACGCTTCCCTCACTTATTAGAGATCCTTTGAAAGCCGGCTTTGACGCAGGCAAGAAGCAAGCCGTCGCTCGCAGCGCCCTCTCACTAACGGTAGATTGGGAGGAAGGAAGGACCGACACCTGTGATTTGTGCTTGCTCCCGGACTGAACTTGTTGACTTTGGATTAAGTTAATTGCCTGCAAGCTAAGCTAAGCTAAGAAGCACGCTTTTGGTCTCACGTGCTTCTCAACGAGTAAGGAGAAGTGGCGCGTGGTAGGGGTGGGGGTGGGGGTAGGGGAGTGGGGGAAGGAAGTGATTGAAGCAACTTGTCCTAATCAAAGAGAAGGAGTGGAGAAGCTACGGGGATCTAATTGAGGAAGGATTCGGGTGAAGAGCTGTTTGCAATTGGCTAAACTAGATCGCTCAAACTGAGGCTTAACCGGCAAATTTGGTGTTAGCCAGTCACGGAGCTCTTTTTTTTTTCCTTCCTCGACCAAGCCGGCCGCAATGAAGCAGATCGTTACTTCCCTAAACCTATTTTTTTCCATCTCTGAATAAATGGCTGTCCTAAGCGAATTCCCTACAGCATTTTGACGGCTGGTGCTGAGCTTCGAGCCAGGATTAAAACGTCTACTTTGAGGTAGCGAATCAATGAAAACTTTTAATCCTTTTAGGCCTGCACCTGGCCCCAATATCCTCAAGTGGAAACTGAAAACTCATACCCTAGAAAACTTGAGTTTTCTTCCTTCAACTCTTGATACCAGTTCATAGCTTCCTGTATGTAAAAGGTTTAACGCTCGGTTTCACGTACCATGCGAGACGCGTCGTCCAAGTGGTGCGCTGAAGTGAAAGCACGAAGAACGAACTACCCCAAATCATAGCATTGATTAGTGTTGGCGGGTCGCACAAAATCGTGGTAATCCTTTCATTATTAGATTTACCGGTGTTGCAGCACTAAACGAACATTATTTTACGGTAATGGTGACTAGTCCTGAAGTCTTTGGACGATTTACTGCTACGTCAAAGGAACGTTAACACATTTTTAATGAGAATAGAAAACACGTACCGTATTATACAGTACAATATACACGTACATTTGGTTCTTCTTCTGTTTGAAATTCATGAAATTAAACCACACGAGACTTTGTTTTGTCGTAGAGTGGACAAAGAGGTACGTAGCATGACCCACTGTTGTTAAACTTTAATAATTTGGTGTCAATGCAATGTTTTAAGCTTAAAAGCGCGACTGGTGGCTGAATCGGCGGCTAAATGGACGACGCTTCGAATTCTAACGTTAAGCCTTTTACATCCAGGAAGCTATGACCAGTTGTGAGGAATAAGAGCAGGAATAGGAAACGCAAGGTGACGGAAACTTTCCATTCCCTCTGCTCGTTTGGAATGTCGTAGAAACTTTTTCTCGGTGAGAATTGTCCAAATTTGGAATGCCTTGAGTTCGGACACTGTTAATGCTCGCTCCTTGTCCATCTTCCGATCTCGTCTTTCTCAGGAACCCCTCCACACTTTCTTGAAACGACCCATCTAGCCTCTGGACGGTGTCAGTGGTCCAACCCCGTTCCGGTTCCTTCTCAGCATTGTGGGAGGGTAAAATGGTTTATTTTTATTGTATTTTTAATTCTAAACACGTTTTAAAGCTATATTTTAAAATTAAGTTTTTTTTTAAACTAAAACTCCATGACCATAGCCTTGAAAAGTTTTTTACTGATCAGGCTACGTATTTGCGGGCATCCAGTTGACCTTTGCAATCATTGCAAGAAATTTTATTCATTTATTACTATTTTTTTATCACTTTTTTTTTATCTTTATTACGATTGACAATTTGACCAAGCTTTAGACTACGATGCACTTTTTATTTTTTAAAGTAACAGTGACAATGATACCCAGCTCCCCCCGCCCCACACTTGTCCCTCACGTTTGGCGATGCCATCGGGGACCATTGTGTCCCTGGTAGGTCTAACCTTGGTGGTAAGGCATTCGTGACCCCAACCAAATACCATTAACCCATCCTTTGCAGCCGAGCCATCGTATTTGTTTTATACTTTTAAACTGTTTAACTTAGGTAATTTATATATATATATATTTTTAAGTTTTAATATCGGATGGCAGTCAGTGACCATCAGGTCCTTGCCATTCCGGTTGCGCTGGCAACAAACCTATACTATTATTATTATTATTATTACGTCTCACAGTGTTGCCGTTCAAGAAACAACGGGAAAACCGAAGTCCAAACACACAACACACACACACACACAATTTGTGAGGATGGGGAAACTTGAGAATAGCAAACTCCATATACACTGTTATAATTTCAATTATTCTACTGTGCAATCTCCCTTCAGATTTGACGGTCGCGAACGGTTTTAGTATTCTGTACAGCCGAATGGCTGAGATTATTGCAACGACTTTGTCCGTCTGTCCGCCACTTTTCTCAACTTAAGAACGGTACCAGATAGAGGCAAACAGTGTTCGTCATTGGATCTAGCGAACAAAAATGAGTACAAAAACATGGCAACTTAAAACATTGTTGCTTTCTTACAAGTAATAAGCTTATGCGACGTAACACAATGAACTAATAGCACTTGATTGCTGCATTTAAACACTACAAGAAAACACGCAACCGTAAAAATAAAAGGATTTCGATAACGATACGCATTAACTTCATTTAACATATTCTCGATACCGTTTTGCGTGGATGAATAGGCCTACTCTCGACCAAATTCTCCCGGGTAGCTGCTACTTACGAAATTACGGTAGGTAAAAAATAGGTCAAAAAGCTGAAAATTAGGCCTTAAATCACGTTGCCGCGGCAAGGTGAAATCTCCGCACCGTGTTGCATAAATTTATAAGCATACTCTCAAACCCAACTATCCGTTAGCTACAACTTACGAAATTAAAACGACAGGTAAAAATTAGGCCAAAAAGCTGATAATTACGCCTAAATTTAAAACTAGGCATAAAAGCTAACATATTTTTAACCAGCAATTGTGATGTTACTACTTTTAGATTATATGTATAAAAGAGGTCACTGTTGCAGTGCGTGGCAGATGTGTGCGGCTTAACATTTTTGAAAATGGCGGAGGTGGCCAGAAGACCGGTTGTGACTATTTAGCAAGGCTCGTCTCCTCATCGGTAACTCGTTAAACAATATGGACCGTAATTTTACAGCACAAAGAAATTTGATAGAAATTTGTTATCAGGTTTTTGTACTGGTAATTTACGATTTTATTTTTCACTCTGTTACCATTTTGTTACGGTTCTGGTTTCTATAGACAAGAGGACAAGAAATCGTATTTTGCAACTGGCATAAACTCTCACACGAGTTTCTAAAACGGTCTCTCTTCGTGCGTCTCTATGAATTAAGGGTAAAACGAAGTAGGCAAGGCTACCGAAAGGCTATATAGCAGTGCTGTATAAGATTATGAAACTGTGCAAGACTTCCGAAAGTTCAAAGCAGCAAAAACAGTGATTTGGAATTGTGGAACCTCTGCCAGGCTTGCCGAAACAATACGGTGGCCAGGCTCCCGAAGGCTGTATGCAGTCAAAGAGGTACTTTGAGAGTGTGAAACTGTGCAAGACTGCGTATAGATCAAAACTGCCAAATTAGCACTGTGGCTTGGCTCCCGAAAGGTCGTGGCAGTGTTGTGTAATATTGTGAAACAATGTAAGGCTCCCGAAGCCCAAAGCAGCCAGAGCAATGCCGTTACTAGGCTCCAGTAAGGTCAAAACACTCAAAGCAATGCTGTTAGATGGTGATACTGTGATAGGCTCCCGAAAGCTCAAAGCAACTAAAAGATATGCTGTGAAATGTATTAAGGTTCTCAAGGCAATTCTTCGTGGTTTTCTCTCAGCTTCGATATAGAGCAGCGTCATGTGACGTCATATTCTACAAGAGAGATAGCTGCAATGGGCACTAGATTAAAATGGAGGGTTAAACAACGGCACTTCTAGTCAAGGCAGTGCTTTGAGAGCGGCTTTCATAGGCTTAAAAAAACGTTGTTTTCTCCAATCCCTTATGCTGCTAGGTTGTAATCGTAAAAGAAAAGATTCCACTTGCCTAAAAATGTCAGCAATTACCAACAAATCGATAAAAATTGCGCGTTATAGGCCTAAGAAATCCGTTCTAACAACATTGGCTTCAGTAAGACACCCTTCTTTTTCCCCTCCAGTGACCCTTGCAGCTATCCCAGTTACTGGCTCCAGCATAGAGTTATATACAATAACACTACGTTGTGTCACTGCCCTATAGAACTCACTTGTTTTCCGCTTGCTCAGTAGATTAACTTCCATATCTTAATCCCCCCCCTCCCCCTTCTTTTCGGCTATAATAGACGTTTCTAAGTTTCTAAACATTCTGGTAATGATGGCAGTTTTTCAGACAAAAATTGTAACTGACTGAAATCTTTACCTACAGAAGTGTACGTGTTTTGAATAAAGTAAAACTTATTAGACAGTGATAAATTTGTGTGGTGGACACAAGCTGCTTCAGATGTCAGTTCCAAAGTGAAAAGATTTTACGAGCAACGTGTGAGTGGTCATACGAAACGGAGAAACGCGAGCCAAGCGTAACCATATTGGATTTCAAAGCTAATTGTCCAGAGATCGGAAACTGTCGCTTACATACCGTAAAGGAGTTTTCTCGGCGCAAGCTCTCTCGACTCAGTTTCATGCGTTTTTCCCCAGTGGCCACTTCCTATACAAATTGCCAATAACTAGAGCCGTCGTCACGTCCACTGTCGACATGACATGATGAAGTGGGCTCCGCTTTCTTTGCTGTATGGCAAAAAAAGGGCCGGCCTTTGAAATGTAGTGATATCATTCAACCAGGGAAAGGCCGCGAACTTGCTACGTAGGTAGACAGTATTATGAAAACGTTATTGATACATCTTTCTGCATATGAATGGTGGACACTGATCCTTTAACTTTTGGTTTTTCATTATCCCTCCACCTTACCCTTACATTTTCAGTTTGAATTTCGGCCGCATTGGGATTTATCCTCAAGATGAGAAAATATGCTGTTAGTTGCTTACAGTTAACAGACACTCGTCTGCTAGTGAGGCCGCATCTTTATCATCAAACAAAGGTTTTCAAAGGGTTTAACGAGCGTTAACCACTCCTGGTTGTCATCAAACAGTCAATCTTTTAACAATCGGATGCCTTCAATAATTAGAAACAGCCCGCTGTTTCGTTGTTGTTTGTCTCTTGGCTATTGGTCCATTTTGTCACCCTGACTGTTCCTCAACCACATGTCCGATTCCAGATTTTTTTTTTGCTACACCTTGTCCAGACACGCGCGCTGTGGACGCAAAGTGTGGTTTGGACAGCCCTTGTGGTTCTCGTGTGACGCGCAGTCTAAGTTACATAGGAGTGTGATCATAGCAGAGATACGCTCCAATTATTCTGCACTGTATTATTTTAAGGCGTGTAACACATCGAAAATAAATAAAATTGCAGAACGATTACTTGATTTCCCTAAAATTTGTGATTTTAGCTATTACGCGCTTTTTGAAAGTGTGCTGTCTTGTACGGTAAATTTTTTTTTAATCTTAAAATTGTGTTGTTACTGGTTAAACTCATTTCCGTTCCTTTTTGGCTTGAAGTGTGCGGCAGGGCGGCGTGGGGGATTGAATGGTTGATGCTGTTTTGGATATATCTTGTAGATATTTACATTATTTTGGGTTTTCTTCTTAAGTCGTAAAAATGTCAATAACGTCCAAAGTTGAATGTAGGAATATTTCTTTTTTAATTCTTGAAAATGTAATGGTTATCCTTTAATGGATCTTCGATCTTCGAGGTATGAATTTTATCATCCTTAGTGAGTCCCTGAGTGCCCTGGAGTCCTTGGCGTCGTACAACCCTCGGAACCCCTTGACACAACGAATCCAAGCTCTGCTGCCCTGCTTGCATGGCCAGTGGAAGACTGCAATTTTCTGCAGGATCCCGGGCCATATAGGGATAGCTGGGAATGAACACGCAGATGCAGCTGTGGAAGGGGTCCTTTCTGGTCCTCTCGGAAATGATCTCAGACTTGTGCCCTCGAACGCCTTTCCAACTCTACGTCCTAGGTTGCATGCTACTTGGCAAGCTTTATGGGACAGATGGCAGTAAGTTTTGGCTATTAAAGGAAATACCGTCCAGGCACGACACTCGGCTTGTCACCGTAGTTACCAAGAAGAGGCGATTTAGTTCGTTTACATATTGGTCACAACCATCTTACTCATTGATTCCTTTTAAAATGGATATCCCTGCTAAATGTCACTTATGCCACTTGCCACTTATAGTCAGTCGTGTGCTAGTATATAGATTGTTACCATCTTGATGGTGTTCATCACAGTTTCCATCATCCGCGAGACTTAGCGCATCGATTGGGCGATAAATTTGTCCTCCTTCTTGGGGCTTTTACATTTTTTTGCAGGAGGTAGAGATATATGATAATATCTACATTTGGGTTTTTTTTTAACACCTCTATAATATGCTGCACAATACCAAACCAGGTCACTGCACTTTGACTGAGGTTGACACTAATGATCTAGCACCATGAAATCCCATTCCCCCTTTCACATCACTACGAGGATGAGGATTTAAAATCTCCAGTAAATTCATCAACTTTTCCTACTCTGAGGATGACATGGCAAGTAAAACAAATGATGTCGAAATGTAGGTTTTAGCAGGAGTATCTAAAGGTTATAGAAAGGAGGAGTCACGTATACTGATTCAGCTCTAGCATACAGGGGCGTCGTGCCATTAGGACACGGGTGGGCACATGCCTCCCCAGCCTCATCCCAATTTCCCCCCAAAATAAAGACGATTTTGACTTGTGTGCGGCCAGCCCTCCCTTTTAAGGATTGTCAGTTTGGGTCTTCCAACTGTCTTAAACTCATTAAAATTGCTGAAAGTGCGTGAGCTTCCAGGGCTCCCCCAGAACCCCTACCTGGAAAAGGTTGCGCCCCTTTCCCCCCCCTCTCCCTCTGCCCCAGTTTTTTGGATGCATGACGCCCCTGCATTTGAAGGTCTGGAACACCATCACCGGTTCCAGACATTCCCCTGACCCTTGGATTGGAACTTCGCACAGGCTTACTCCCTGTAAGGACGCTGGTTCTGACCTAAAGTCAGCGAAACCGAAACTCTTGTTAGTTGTTGCATCTGATTCACCCAAAACCAAAACTGCTATAAAAAACCGCCAAGTTTCCAAAAACGATCGGCCTTTGAAGACAGTGATATCATTCCACCAGGAAAGGCCGCCAAGGTCAATCCTATTAGCCAAGTTAATCGCACCAACTAATAGTTCGAAAGTTAAATGAAAACTTAAAGATTGCTACTCGCTGTAGCAATATTCAAGTTTTCATTTAACGTCCAAAGTATTATTTGGTGCGATTAACTTGCTAACAGGATTCCCAGAAAGTTCGTCTGTATCACGCTTGGCTCTGGCGTTGTTTGTGACTAAAAAATATACAACATACCTTAACGTTAAATAATAAAAAGAATAAAAAAAGGAATTCCTATAAGGCTACTTAAAAAAAAATGACTCTCTGTAATTTTTCTTAAATGTGTGTGGGCGGGCAGAATGTTTTGTTTATTTTATATTATTTTCGGCCCAAATTTGCTGTATATTTTAAGAAATTATTTTTTTCTTTTGGGTAAAATAAATAAAAAGTAATTCTGGTTACTACTTGTCCATAGGCGTATTTAATAACAATAATACTGATTTTATATTTTCATACCTCACTACAGACCATTTTTTTTTAAATCTGTAACTGCCATTTTTGCCGCGTCGTTTCATTTTACTTCTCACAAAAAAAATTGGTGTGGAGTGGTCTGAAATTCAACGATTTTTTTCATGTATTACTTTTTTCAGTGACTAATTAATTAAGGATGCTAAGTTCCAACGCGTAACACGGAATCTGTCAGGGTTCCATGGGAAAAGGTTTACAATGTACAAAAACAGTCAAGTCGTCAAACTAGTGGCGTGCACAGAAGGGGGCAGGGGGAGAGGGGGGCATTGCCCCAGCCCTTTTCGGTAAATGCCCTTTTTTTAAAAAAAAAAAAAAAAAAAAATCTTGTTTTACTGACATTTGGTGATGCTGCAATGCCTAAGGGCCTAAAGGCCTAAAAAAAAGGGCCTATAAACGCCTAAAAGGGTAAAAAAGAGGCAAAACTGGATTAAGACAGGGGAAGAAAATGGCAAAAAAGAGACAGCAAAGAAAGAAAAGGTCCCCATACCATAAAAAGGTCCACTAAAACTTACTGTGTCTTTTTTTTTTACTAAAAGTTCCCCCGCCCTCCTGGGGGTCTGTGCACGCTACTGTCAAAGGCTGTTAGCCAAGAGAAGCTTACAAACTGGCCTCGAATTTTCCAACTGGATCGAATCTCACAGCTGGCGTATACACACAAGGGACTCTTGGCAGAACCGCACACTATCGTTAACCCTACTCCACGACATTGAAGCCCACAGCTTTCAACTGAAAACTAAGGATAAACATTACTTTATCTTGGAACCTAACACAAGAAAGTAAAAGTAAAACTTCCACACTATCTTCGTGTTTTCGTCATACAATGCCTCAACAAAGACATTTAAAACAATCTTGTTCGAAGTAAACATCCTTTGCTCGTCGCGCAGTGCGCTCAAGCTTAAGAATTTAGTTTTCCTTTTTATACTTTTCTGTTGTTTGCGCAAGCACTGCAGCGAACTACTTTTTCAGTCGGAACTTTAAATCCCTGAGGCTGGCCAAATCCCCGTAAGCGAGTGAGGATGAGTATTATCGCGCCGGTCAGGGGACCGGCAAGCCTCCCACGTCGGCGTTCGAAATTGCCTTAAAGGTGAAGTACCATCTAACTCAATTCTGTTTCTTCTTTCCTTCCTGCAATCTGTCCATCTAGCTTCTTCTACTATCTGCCTCACTCTCTATCCATCTTAGCCTGGAGACGATTCAAGCAGACAGCGGACTTATTTCCGGCTTTTTCACGATCGATTCAGCCATATTTTTTGACATCACACTTTTCCAATAAGGCTTCTTTCGCCTCCATGTATGGAGCTCCAAACCTACCGTTTTTATGTCCATTTGATTACATCTCGAAAATGGGACGTTATTTTTTTTTTTCGAATTGGACGGCCCGTGTGATACAAACATACGTGCTCTCCGAACTTCTGACTGGTTAGATGAAACGATTTTTCACGTCGTGTCTTTTTTTTTTTTTCTTTTTTGTAAAATGGCAGGTCAAGGCTCGAAGCTAAGATTTTACCTGGAGGGTGCACATCCGACTTTTGTAGAAACGAGAAAGGATGTAGACGTTTGATGTTGAAATTTTAACAGGTTACCTTCTTTATGCTGTGAATAGTAGTTGAATATTATGATGTGTGCAAATTCAATGCTGTAAAAAGACATCTGAACTCTTCACACTTCCTTGGGAAAAGGGGACCCTAATGTGAAGCGCAGTTAAATTTTCAAACAAGATGTGCACAACTTTTGTGATGTGAGCAGCAGTGGAAATGCTCACAGAAATATGTTCATACGAGCATTTGCGGAATGTTCACACGCTCGAGCGCTGTGGAGGGAAGCTGGACTGTTCAAGCAAAATGTTTGCAATTTATGCTCTGTGAAAAACCAGCTAAAACATTGAAATAAGGTGTTGGAATTAACGTGCTGTGTAGAGACATGATTAAGGCGGAAAGAGACGTTCTCGACCTACGTGTTGCGTACAGCGCTGCAGGTAAAAGTCGAAAGTGTATAAATATACATAAAAACTCTTCGCTTCGGCCCATCCGTTACCAGAGAAGCAAGTAAAAACAAATTACAAATAACACAAGAAAGTCATGAGTCAAGTTGCAAGTAAAACGTCCATCTTAACAAGGCAGAACTTGCTAGGACGTGTTAAAAACGAACAGAACCGTAAAAAAAAAATTTTGAAAAATTTAAAACTAGAGGGGACTTCGATGTGTCCTCTGGCATGGAAGTCCCCTCTAGTTTTAAGTTTTTTTAACGATTCCGTCCGATTTTGACATGTCCTAGCAAGTTGTGTCTTGTTCAGATGGACATTTTACTTGCAACTGGACTATGGCTTTCTTACATGTTTTTTGGTGGGATTGAAGAAACTTAATGATGTGAAGAATGGTCGTACAATAACCTAAGCCGTGTCAATTTGGCTAATCTAGCGGCTAATTGGCAACGATAAATTTGAAAATTATCGATGTGAAAATTTATAGATATAAAATTCCTCCCGAAAAAAGGTACAGATGAAGATAAGACGGTGTAACCTTTTGCACGTTCACAGTCCTACGAAAGTTGTGATATCCACCCAAAACCCAAACTAGTGGTAAAAGCCGCAAGTTTCCAAAAAGGATCGGCCTTTGAAGGTAGTGATATTATTTAACCATGGAAAGGTCGCCAAGGTTAATCCTATTAGCAAAGTTGATCGCACTGAATAATACTTTGGACGTTAAATGAAAACTTGAATATTGCTACAGCGAGTAGCAATCTTCTGTTTTTATTTAACTATCGAACTATTAGTCGGTGCAATCAACTTGGCTAATAGGATTAACCTTGGCGGCCTTTCTCTGGTTGAATGATATCACTACATTCAAAGGCCGATCCTGTTTGGAAACTTGGCGGCTTTTTACACCAGTTTTGGTTTTGGGTGGTTTGTTTTTACTTACCACTCTTGGTAATGGCTCTGAGATGAGCCCGAAACGTCGATGATTTTTAATGTATATTTGTACACTTTCCGGCCTTGGACTTTGTAACATTCTACAAGTGATTTTTAAGTTTAGGTGTGTGAATGGTCGTTGAAATGTGCTAATGAGAGGTTCACAACTTACATGCTGTTAAGTGGAGTTGAAACACGCTGAAAGAAGATTCGGCCGACACCCACTATAAGTCGCATGCCAAGGCTATGTCTTTCATCTCATCATTTTACGATTTTAGGGTTCCATCTTTATTTTTGTACCAGTGAGTATTAACTATTGGTAGCTGAGAGGTCTCTCAATAGAGCTCGCCATTTATGTCATCATGCCGCCGCGTTTGTTGACTTTGACTTGAAGTTCGCACATGACATCAATTTTGGTAAGACATAATGTGTATTTTATGACGGCTGAGTATTTGTGTTGTGTGTTGCCATCAATCATTGCTTGAGATTTGTATCCAAGTTTTTATTGGCACTTAAAGCGTTCAACATGATGTTTCCGACTTATATGCTGTGCGGCTTATAGGCAATTGAAATTTTCAAACATGTTCCCAACTTCTGTGCTGAAAAGTCATTGAAATATTCAAAAATGATGTTCCCAACTTTTTGCCATGAGAAGCAGTTTAAATGTTCAAACCAAGATGTTTGCAATTGCTGTAAATAGCAGTTGAAATGTTCAAACAAGTGGTTCGAAACTGTTGTACTGTGATGCGTTCATGAAATGTTCAAACAAGTTGTTCGCTAGAAAAGTAATAGTTAAAATGTTGGAACAATTTAAACGGAGGAAAATGTTGGCATAGACGACCATTTGGCGTTCTCTGTTGGGGCACTGGTTTATAAAATACTAATAACATCGGCTCTTAAAACACTGTATACGAGCTCTTTTCAAGGTTTCTCTGATTCCTGGATCGTCCCGCTTGCTCTTTCGTCAACATTGGGAGTAACCATTATGGTATATACTTGTGCCCCACAAGAGGATGTTAGGTCGGACGTTATACCACGCGCCATGGCTGTTTGCCGTGACGCACCTATCACGTGAATGGGCTAGTCCAATCAGACGGCCAAACAGCCGTTGTTCTCGTTCATCATTGGCTAACTCATGGTGACGTCAGGGCAAACAGCCGTGTCTCGTGGTGTAGATGGTCGTTTGTGTCTATATTTTATTCAAATTGACACCTGTTCCTCCAATACATTGAAATGCGTACAAAATTTATTGGATGAAAAGCTACTGAAATCTTCAAAGAACTGTCTACAAATTAGCTGTAAAGAACATTAATGTTCAACCAACTTTAAGTTCCTAAACAACCGTGTTACGACTATTAGCAGTCGTGCTACACAGAAACTACATTTAAATAAGAAAAGAGCTGTGCTGGTTGCCGTCTGTATCGTAAGCTTTGCAAATTAGCGTGGAAGCTCAACAATG
>JAHWFP010192138.1:0-46418 GCA_023313725.1 Lithobius niger | reverse complement strand
CTCTGGCATCGTTTCATTGTTAGGCTCTGGCATCGTTTCATTGTTAGAATAGGGCTGAGAGCTCAAAAGCGGGCAATAACAAATGTTGAGAATTTTAACTTATTTATTTCTCGCTGGAAACTCAACAGGGAAGGAACCTTAACAACATGAGCAGGCAGGTCATTACAAATTTTTACACCCCTGTGCGCAAAAAGTACAACTTTCGACAGTCCCTCCTGACGGGATCGACAAGCTTGAGAGAGATAGCGATCTCATGCCTTACTGTTGCCCCTAATGATAAAGAAATGGTGATAATCAACATTGACCAATCACATTTTAAATGGAAAAGGTAAGCGTGAGGTCACACTTCAGACATTTAGGTACGGGAGTTTCGAGGTTACAAAGATCTCGATTTGTCGTACAGACCAGGCAAGAATTTTGTGAAACGTAACTGAACAGACCCGACATGCTGAATATCCTTGATTAGATGAGGCGACCAGACCTTGCACGCGTACTCCAATATAGGTCGGACATAAACAACAAAAGCCAACCAAGGTAGCAACATTACGCGTCACAAAGTGTCTTCTGAGCATAGTAGTGCACTGCTTAGGCAACTTAAAAATATAATTGCTGTTTTTATTGAAATTATTAAAAACTTGTTACTATCATTGTTATTATACAATTCAGAAGTAGAAAAAAGTATAATAAGAGTAGGGGAATGTATATCCACGATCACACAGCTGCTGAAGAAGTGCTTTAGCCTCAAATTTCCCTGACAAGCATAGACTTTGACAGGATCACTTTTAAGCTTCCCCATCAGGACTACTTACGTCAAACAGTAAAATGTCGTTGGCATTGCCATCTCCCCTATCCCTTGCTGTCGACGCGCCAATAAGCATCTATCCCACCCCCTCTCCCCTCATTCGTCTGTCCCCAGCTATTTAGTTTCGGAGAGCCGTAATGTGAATGCCACCTATAACGCCGTAGTTAAGGGAGCTCTTTCCTAAGCTGGGGGAGTTGTGCCCTCGGGCTAGGGAAGAGGAGTAATGCTATGTCTAAGCCTTTTTTGAAACCGGGTAAAGTGACCCCGATCACGTTAAAAATTGGGCTTAGACATAATTATACCTCTCCTCTACGAGATCGAGGTTATCGTCGACGGAGACCCATATCGAAGTTTGAAGATCGCCCTCCGGCTATAGGCTTAGACGCAAATTGCTCAAACCCGTTTCAAATCGTATTGCCTTGAGTGAGAGTTGCTATACGGCACGCTGTTTTGAAAGTGGTATTTTGTCTCCCCACATTACCCTCGGCAAAACTTACCCCCTACCGCGCTTGTGCAAGGAAAAAAGGTTTATTAAAGTTTAACTTTAGCTAGTTTTTGAAATCAGGCTTAGACAAGGTATAAAGAGTTTTAAACGGGTTTGGAAGAGAGGAAGCCGAGTAAAGCGAAGGGACACCTTTGTTTTCAAGCTGGGTGAGTGGTCTCCTCGTGACGAGACTCATTCCGGTTCAATGGAGTTCCGAATTCGAGGAGCACGTACATTTAGCCCAAAATTTGTCACCTTCTTTTTAATCTGCAAGCATGCCGACTAGACAAATCAAGTCGCAAAATACGTTCGCAACAAACACATTTCACTTGTCTGTTTTCTGTGGACGTGTATTTTTTATTTTTCTGTTGATTGTCGGATTGTAACTGGCAAGAATATGTCCGGCTAAGTGAAAAAAGCCACACAGTACAATTCACTTATGCATTTGGCAGCAACTTTGTTTTCATCTTACGTTGTCTATGTTGTGAGTCAGGAAAAAACATACATGTGAGGTGCAGACAGTACCAATCATGACAGGTTGTTTCTTTTGTTTCATTGTTGGTGAGTTCCGTGCAGTAAAACAAAACATGACACGAGCAAGCAGTATCAGTTATGATTGGTTGTTTTTGCATGTCGTGTTGTTGGTGAAGTGTCTGCCGTGACCCAAGACAAGACACGAGATGAGCCGACAGTGCTAGTTATTTACTCCCTGTTCCATACGTTACTACGTTGGTTAAGTTTCGCGATGAGGAAAGATAAGACGCTTGAGCAGACACTACCAGTGTTAATGGCTTTGTCGTTATGTTGCCGTGTTGGGGAAGCTGCCTTGGTGGTTAATCAAGACAAGAGTGTGGTCCTCCTCACTCTTGGGGGATATTGATAAAGTAGAACGTGTGCAGTGCAGGTTCACCAAAGGTTTACCTGGCTACAAAAACCTTCCCTACGATGTTCGCTTAAAGTGCACGGGCTTGGAGTCGCTCGAATTGCGCCGTCTTCAAGGGGACCCTCATCCTCACCTGCAGGATTGTCCACGTGCTCCCATCTATGGACTTACCCCTTTTTGAACTTGCATCGTACAGGGCTGCTCACGGGCATTCCCTTCAGCTGGTATCATTTCGGTTCACATCGGCCTGGAATTCCCTTCCCGAGAATGTTGTCCCGGCTCGCTGCCCCTTGCCCTTCAAAACCCTACTCACGGCCTGCAATTTACAGAAATTTCTTAAGCTTAAGGTCTTCCACTGACTACAATTAACCCGGGACCAGTAGAAGTCGCACCCGCCATTCTGTCTTCCCAGTCACTATCGTTGCTAAAAACAAGTATTATTAGGCCGCTAAAAATTAATCAAGTGGTTCTCGATAGTGGTGCTAAAAAAATTGACGCGAGCGTGATTTTTCAGATGCGGGCGATGGTTTTTTTTATTTTTTATCAAACAAAACGAAATGAGTAGCATATGTAGTGTTGTGAAGTACAATATCTATGTTTTAATGCCAAGGTCAGCGTGCAGCAGTTGCATATTTGATAAATGTAGTATTTAAGATCGAATTTGTTAGTTGTGACCATACCTTTGAACGACCCTTAGATTCGTTTCGAGGCGATCATGTGAGTGGAGCAGAGCTGAAGTGGTCATCGGCTCCAGGAAATGTTTGGTGAAAGTGCTGATGCGTGATCAGAATTTCTTTCTTTCTAGACAAAAATACGTTTTATGCGTTAAGAAATAATCCATGTCTGTGCTCCCGAGAACCAATTAATTAATTTTTAGCCGCTTTATGCACAAGAGATGGAAAAACTGCACCGGCATGGCTGGATGTGCCTTATGTTGCCTTGTTGGTGAAGTTTAGACTCTTGAGGCAAGACAAGACACGTAAGAAGAGCAGAAAGCACCAATCGTGATTACAACCGTGGCTTCTGTTGCATAAGGCTCGAGTGTCGTCACCTTTAAACAACTCCTTGGTTTGGCACCGTTACAGCACAAGAAACTGGTATGATTTATTAATATTTCGATCACGGGAAGAAAGTGTTTGTCATAGGGCCTCGTCGTACGCCACTTTACGAAGCAACACACTCAAGATAAATAATTTTATAAGAGGGGGAGGAGGAAGGTTGACGATTTTAATAAAACGTGTGATTTAGCCCTTTGTTGTGTCGAATTTTCGAGAAAAGCGGCATTATATTTTATGACAAATTTAATACACTCTAACGAGGCTTTTCACACCTCCCTCTTTTCCAAAGTCGAGACCCATAAAGGAAGATCGTAAACAAGGATGAATCTAATTTAGCCCCTGAGTATTCAATTAAAAACCTATGCGCCCCGATTTAATAGTTCTAATTAATGGATGCTTTCCCGTCGCCTCAAGGGGGGGGGGGGGGGGGTGGTAGAAAAGGTGGGTGACGTTGTTGTCTGCCTTGCTGCCGGTCGGCTTAGTGTACATAGAGAGAGACGTGTTAATATTTAGTAACGAAAAATAATTCGTCGCCGAAAATTCTGGGCTTAGCTAATAGAAATAATTCATGCCTTTTTAAATGTGCTTTTAACGTTTCTACCTTGCGGCGTGACGTGAGAAACGACAGGTGGGTAGGGTGGGGATTAAACCCATGCATTAAGTGGTTTCAGAGGACAGTTACGGCTGCGGATGCAAAGGTTTTAAAAATAAATATCAGCAATGGGTGCTGGAAAATTGTTAAAATTCGGTCAACCTTGTGTGAGATTATAGTTTAAATAACAGATATTCGTAAGAGGGGGAGCAAACTACGCGCTAAATTTTAGTTTTGTGAGGTGCAGGATGGTCATGTAGATGAAAGAATGGGGTAGACCCCCAGTGCTTTAACGTTCCTCACCCACCGAAATCGGATCGGGCCGCCTGGGAACCCGGGGATGCCCGGGGAGGCCCCCCCCTACTATGGGAGGCCCTTGTTTAAAAAAAACAACATATTTTTTGGAAAATGTTAGTGAATTTGTATGCAAATTACATTTTTATGTTACAAAAAAACCTATTAAATACACAGCGATTTCCTAAATATACGCTAATTTCCAGACC
The DNA here is from genome assembly GCA_023313725.1 of Lithobius niger. Taxonomy (NCBI): domain Eukaryota; kingdom Metazoa; phylum Arthropoda; class Chilopoda; order Lithobiomorpha; family Lithobiidae; genus Lithobius; species Lithobius niger. Next base: position 42,096 of record JAHWFP010192138.1, on the reverse strand, counting down.
GCACCCCCACCACAGAAGGCCCTCGTTAAAATAAAAAAATTATTTGTGAAAAAGTGGAAATGAATTCGTATGAAAATTGCAGGAAAACGTTTTAAATTCATGCCGATTTCTTGAACCCAGCCTAGCTTCTCTGGACCCCACACTTGGGAAGGTACGTTCCCTTGCTGAGGCTCCCCTCCCCTCGTGAGGGGCTCCGATGCCCCTGCAGTGCATTCCAGGGGTGCCCCCCCCCCCCCCTGCCTCGAATCTCTGTCAGTCTCCTCGTATCCCACCCCTCTTGTATAGCGTCACGTTGGTTTTATCAATTTGGTTTCGTTCTTATGACGAATTTCTGTAATCGGCTAGAAAAAACCAACGTATGTGAGTTTTTGTGATCTTATGCGACTTTTGATTTCAAAAATCCTGTAAAACGGATAGTCACGAAACGAAGGTTATGTGATAACCCTTTCACACCTTTACACAATTTATGGCACCATGCCACTAAAAAAAATGAAAAACGACCAAGTCCCATTGTACTCTGAGGACGATGTTCGGTGTCCACGGGAATCCCGAAGAAAATCAGAAGGCACAGCCCAGTGGCCAGAGTGGTAGGCTACTGAGCAAGTGAACTTCAGATCTAATCCCATCACCAACCAAGGTACATACACGGAAGTCGAGCCGTTCACTAAACCAGAGATGGATGACCGTGCCTAAATTTACCAGTCCTTCCATTGTTGACTTTCTAAATACACCTCACGCTCTATGGGAGTAAATTGGAAACGTCTTAAGGAATGAGCATCTCACCATTTGAGAAAGATACCATTCAAGGGCCACAATAACGGTTTTACATGTGATGAAGTTCTTACAATTGCGAGATAATTTTCATAATGGGAATACATTAGAAACTCGTTGGGAACAAAAATCCATTGCCAGTGTAAAACAACAATAAAAATTATCTCTCAACCGTAGGAACTCCGTCACATGTAAATACCTCTATTGCGGCCCTTGAATGGTATCCCTCCCAAACACTGGTTTGATATGAAGTATGTAAGAATAAAAAAGCCAAGCAGTGCACAACAAACATATGAAAAGCACGACGTTTCGAGGTTATTTTCACCTCGTCATCAGGTGCACTAAATCCACAAAAGTTTCGTCAGCATGACAAAATACAGTTCATGACAGCTTCAGCATGAAGTTGTAAAATTTTTTAAAGTTGGAAATAAAACATAGGAAAACGATTAGAAAGAATTTAAGCTTAACCTAGACAAAACAGGAAAGCATTAAGAGACCAATCGACGTCACCCCTGCGAATGCAGAGGAGAAGTGAAGTCAGGTGGCTGGCGCTTCAGTTTAAATACTATTTTGGTGGCAGGTGAGGAGGGGGGGTTATTGTTTGAAGCAAATCTAGAGATTCCAAGCTTGTCTAGTAGTGGGACGTATTCCTTGATATTATTATTTTCAGCCATAATGTGATTATGCACGAGAGGTAGGTGAGAAAGGATGACAAGAGTTTCCAAGTTAATTCGTGAACGAAGTTTATTGTCAGTAAAAAGGATGGCTATTTCCTCCAGGTTTGGTGTGTTCCCTGTATTTAACCGATCTGGAGAGGTTCCCGTTGCAATGCAATGCTGTCCTAATGAATTTGTCTCATTTCCTAATTTAAAATTGGATTTATAAATCACTCGAGATGCTCATTCCTTAGGACGTTTTTAATTTATTCCCAAGGAGCATAATGTGTCTCTAAAAAGTTAACAACAGATTCTGGCCTGGATGTAATCTGACAAGGACATCCTGGCTCCTCCAGGAACCTTCTACTATTGGTTCGGTCCGTCAGTGCTGTCGATAAGATAGTTCCGGTCTCAAACTATACGCGGGCGAGTTTGTCCAAGATGCCATAGTTGGTGACGTCGTTGCTTCCAAACCGAAACATTGGCATACTTTCCAGATGCCCGCTAGTGCCGCTACCGACTGTCCTTGGACACAATACAGCAAACATTGCTTATTTACAGTCGCATTGATTTAGTTGCTTAACGCTCTGTAAACAATTTAAACGTTTGTAGCTGTATGGCTTACTTTTGATAGTAAGAATTAATGTCGTTTAGCCAATCATTAGCTGATCTATCGTCTGCAAAAGTAAAAATTGTAAAAACATTCGAATACAGCAGTAAGGTTTCACGTGGACTAAACAGTACAGCAACACTGCAGTATTGCAGTATTCCTGTGAAACCTCACAGGAAAGTTTATTTGTGTTCCTTTGTTGACTTCGGATCAGTTAAACCTTACCTCAAACATCAAACAAGTTCTTTTTTGTTTTCTAATTCGTTTTTAGTTCGGCTTTGAGTCGATTCGTGCAATTCGTCCAGCAAAATCAACATCCAGTCAGTAAAAACAGCACAAACACGAACCCGATCGTTAGGTACATTTGATTTTAGCCGATGCAAAACTCTCGCACTGTTTCTCGCAATGCTGTGTAGCATTGAGTGGACTGACCCTACCAAACCTACATATAATCCAAGGGTCCCTGGCCCTTCCTACACCACTCATCACTGCATTCAGAAGTATTTCAGCCACAAAGCTGGGTCACATCTTCTGCATATGCATCCGGAATCCTAGCAGTTAAGAAAACTAGAACGCTTTGATCAGTCCTCAACGCTATTCACATCTCCTCACCCCAACCCGCCGTGCCTCTTCCAATGATTGCGATTTCGTTAAATAAAGGAAGCGAAAGAAAACCTAGGTTTTCATTTGAAGCCAGAAAGGCCCAAGACTTGTATTGAAATGGACGAAGCGCGCAATTCAATGAGGGGAACTTGAACAGAAGAATCATCACCAGCATCAGAATCTGGCGTGATGGGGTAGTGGCTCTTCCTTCTCCTCTTTCTGTCTGTTCGTTTCTGAATGTGGTGCGGCCAAATTCAATCTTGTGCATTGGCCCCGTTGCGCAGGGCAACCGTTTCCATGAATGAGTTTCGGCCATTCTCCCCTAAGATTCGCTCAGGGCCCGAGCTTCTTTTCTTCCCCTAAGTCGGCCAAATCCCACATTTTCGTTCGAGAAAACGAAGAACGGGAGCCTATTTTTTTTTACCTCTCTGTCTATCGTATTCGCAAGACTAAAGCTCTTTCTTCTCCGATCTACTGACGTGGTCTGCTCCCTCCACCCCCACCCTCATAGGTTTCTGGTTCCTATGGAAACGGTCCGACCAGGGTATTTTTGTTTAACGTTTCCAACGGGTTTTTCGCTGTATGTTTGTGGGGAGGTACACAGAAGCCGGACGCGTCCTGTAATCCTGTAAGTGTGCCCAAAAGGGGATTTATCGTACCGTTGAATCTTAAAAATGTAGCCATTACTTTCTTCACCAAAGCACTCTAAACGACGGCTCTGCCTTTACCTACTCGGTAATGTTGTATTATCCGATTTTGGCTGCATCGTTCTATTGGCCTGGGAAATTTCGTCTTGCAAATTCCGCTGTTTGACACTGTTTTGCTGTGAAAATTTTAATCTTAAGAATAAATAACAAGTGGCTGCAGCGTCTACCAAGTCGTAGTCGGTGCCATTTCCACTTTCGCTTTCGGGCCACTTCCACTTCATACTTCCGGTTTTTTCGTACTTGTTTTGACTAATTTTTGAACGCTGAATTTAATAGTGAACACCGTTTGTCTCTATCTAGTATAGTTCCGTAGAGTGATGGGCTGACTTGCCGTCCACTTGTGGGCACTTGTGGGCCACTTCCGCTCCTTCTTCCTGTTTATTTATTCGTTTTAATTAAATTTTGGACGCTGAATCCAATGGTGAAAACAGTTTGTCTCCATCTGGTACCGTACCGGAGTTGAAAAAGGCGACGGATGGTAAGGTCTTGTAAAAACATTACAGCAGCTAAAATCAGTGTGTGTGGGAGAGGGGGGGGGCTTAGTTTTACGCTCTTTTTATTAGTGAAGTGTTATTAAAGGGAAATTCCGTTGGCTTACATTTACTCATGTAAGGTCGCGCGTTACACACGATTCGCCTTTGCAATCTCGCTGTTGAAATTTAATCGCAATGGCAAAGGTGTCGTTGCCATGGTAGCAACGCTTCCAGGATTAGCTAAATCTGACATCTTTTGAGCAAATGCTTGCAGTCTTATAATTCGAGACAGTAAGATAAAAAATTCCTCCAGACGAGACAAATTTCCCCCATCGCTTCTAAACACAGTTATTGACTCGTTTCGTTGCGAGCTGGCAGAGCTAAAACCACCGCCATGTTGAAATTTCAGACAATTTCTAGCTTCTAGCTGCGAGAATGTAATGGCGAGTCGTTGCATTAACGCGCTCTAAGGGCGCGTTTACGCAACGACTCGCCGTTGCATTTTCGCAGCTAGAAGCTAGAAATCATCTGGAATTCCAACATGGCGGTGGTTTTAGCCATGTCGACTCACAATGAAAACACTGAATAATGCGAGTTCAGGAGCGACTGTGAAAATTTGGTCAGGAGTAATTCTTGATCTTATTGTCACGGATTATACGACTAAAAGCATTTACTCAAACGACGTCGGATTCAGCTGATCCAGATAGCGCTGTTACCATGGCAACAACAATTTTACCATTACGATCAAGTTCTAGCTGCGAGAATGTAAAGGCGAGTCGTTGCATTAACGCGCTCCAATTCCCTTTTGCGTTGCGTTGGACATAGAAAAAGTACCGACGTAGTACGTCTAAATAATAACTATCCGCTCAAAAGCTTTGCGATGTGATTCGAACAGTGCTGCCATTTTTATTCGACTACGTGCAAGAGATTACGACACGTAGATTTAAACTACGGTAACGCTTGAGTTGCCCTCCTGCCAGACAAATAGAGAAAGAAATCGCGCGCATGCGCCGCGAATCTGACAAGCTGCTGCAACGCAACGCCAGTAATATCAATAGCAAGCCGTTAGGGCGCGTTTACGCAGAGCCTCGCCTTTGCATTCTCGCTGCTAGAACTCAATCGCGATGGCAAAGGTGACATTGCCATGGTAACAACGCTAAATGGATTAGCTAAATCCGACATCGTTTGAGTAAATACTTGCAGTCTTATAATCCGTGCCAATAATATAAAGAATTCCTCATGACGAAACAATTTTCCCAAACGCTTCTGAACTCACGTTATTTGCTGTTTTCGTTGCGAGGCGGCAGACATAAAACTGCCGCCATGTTGGAATTTGAGGTGATTTCTAGCTTCTAGCTGCGAGAATGCAAAAGCGAGTGGTTGCATAAACGTGCCCTTAATCTTCAAATCTCCCACACTAAAATGTCCGTTCAGCTAGCCAGTTCATATCAAGGGTCTTTATTGTTGCAAGTATCCTTCTAAATGGAAGTATACAGATTCATTAGTTTGCCCCACATATTTTATAACTAGCTGAAAACCCGTCAAAAATGACAGGCCCTAGTATTAACAGATTGCATTGACAAAGTCTGCAGCTTGCCTAATAGAGAGTGAAAGACAACGTTAAACACTGGTTTGAACAGATCACCAGTGAAACGACGTAACAGTACAATTTCCAAGTTCCACCCAGAGTTTAATGACATTTCTTTAAACTGTAGGTCACACGTGTTATATAGTGCTGACGTCTATGACGCAAAGTGACGACAGATGGCGTTGGCGTAGGGGTTATATTTAGCTTGTTACTGATTGTTACAGGCATCGACGATACCTGTCACATTGCCAGCCGCTTGCTCATTTCTTTGCTACCGTGCCAAGAATGAACTCGCATGTTAACTGGCAGACGGCGTATTCAGTTCGGTGTGGCAGTGTTGTTGGCACTGGGGCCGGCGGTGTTGATGTTGCTGGCATATGATCGTTTCTGGAACTGAAAGTTACACATCGTTGCTGCACATACTCTCTCTCACTGCCCAGCAGGTAGTAAAATCACGTGTTTCCGTAGTTCAAGCCTGTACATCCTTATCTTTTACATTGAAGTGCAATTAGAATGGTGGTGTTGTCAAATCAAATCTTGACGCTTTTAAGAAAATAATTATTTTGGCGTTCTGCGTTTAAGAGCAATTTGCGATAATTTGCGCTTTTCTGCGTGTAACAGCAATATTAGAGGCCAAAGTAAATATAAGACGTTTTTTCAAAAACAATCCAAGGACTAGGAGATTTTTCACATTCTGAACGTCTAAATATTTTTCACATTCTGAACGTCTAAATATTTTCACATTCTGAACGTCACCTTGATACATTAAAGCTTTGATGTCTTAAAGCGGATTTACTACTTACAAGATTCTACATCATCTACTACCAATTGAACTGTCGCTCTTTGGCAGGCAAACACATAATAGAATCCGTGGTCATAACCTCAAATTGGTTCTCCTGAATACGTGCACTTGACTGTAGGAAGTATTATTTCTCCCATCGAGCTGTTCCCTAAGGCCGCCCGCGCGCTGAGCGACTTGGCCGTGCGGCCAGGTTGCTGCAGCCAATGAAAATTATTAGTGCGTGGTTTTACATAAACGGTAAGCATTCTCATTGGCTGCAGCGACCTGGCTGCGCGGCCAAGTCGCTCAGTGCGCGGGCGGCTTAAGTGAGGAAGTTGTATCTTCTTAATCATTTGCTTCTTTTAAAAAATTCTCAGACCAAGTGGAGACCAGGGCACTGCTCGTTTTAACCAAGTTTACAAAAAAACTTTGACGAAATATCAACATATATGGATCATCTAGTTAGTCATTTTTTTTAGGAAAATCTGTAATTTTTATCATTTTAAAATGTTATATAAACATTTGTAGTGAGTTTTAACCTATAAATTGGGTGAGTGGTTGCAGGTCATAAGTGGTTGGTACAACAACCCTCTTGTGCCCTTTTGGGGAAAATTATTGCACAAAATTGTTACACAAAGGAATTACTTTTGCAACGATTTCAATCTTAAAGATGAATTTAAAATGAGATTCCTTCCCGATAAAATATTAAGGTTCGAGATCCCACTGATTAAAAATAATTATGGCTCAAAATTTTAAAAGTTATTACATGCCAGCAATTTTCAATTTAGTTCCATCAAAATTGCTCGATTTATCTAATTATACTTCAGTCAAACAAAAAATAAACGAGTGGCTAATGAACAACTAAGTTTACTTTTATTTATTTATTTTTTATTTATTCTTGTTTGTGTCCCTATTTTACTGTTACTGTATTGTTTAATTTTTATATGTGTATTTTCCCCCTTTATCTTGATTGTGATTTACGACTTAATGTGAAGCCACCACCGAAATTTTTATTTAATAGGTTTACCTCTGTAGTAATTTAATTACTGAGGTAGTGTTAAGAAAAACACTGATTCCAAAATAAATGTTTAGAAAGTTTAAAAAGATATGGAAATTGTTTTTTTTTTAATAAACTGAAAACAAACTGAGCATTGACCAAATGCTCCACTTTAAGAGAAACAGAGCAATCTTGTAAAGACCAATTTTGCTGATGATTTGTATTCGATTGTCCCACCCATCTTCTCTAAGTGGTTTAACGCTTTTAAAGTTACAGCACCCGTGTTTTGACCCTCCACCGAAGTGTCTTCATCTGTGACTGACGTTCGCCAATATACCGGTGGCGGATGAGGAACGTACAAAGCATGCCCCTTAGAAATTCCAGAAAATTCGCAAATATGCGAAATGTCTCAGTTTTCTTTAACATCAAAGGAGCTGTCACTCAAGTAGAAGGGTTGGTCGTTGCACCGCTGTCAAAATGTCAGAGCCAAGACGGCACGGTCGAACAGTTCTCGGTCACCGGAAAGGAAACCTCCGACCTTTGCCGCAGTGTCTTCTTTCGGCGCCGACCATATTGAATCTCCTTCACGTCCGCGCTTTGCCCTTTCTGGCTTCCGAATCAACTTTGGTGGGGTCTCTTTAATTTAGCGAAAATCCCAATCATTGCAGGTTCATTACAACGAAGTGATTGGAACAGACAACTCAAAGCATCTCCGTCGAATTTAGGCCGACAACCGGAACTGATTACAACGCTCGCCTCGCCTCTAATGAGGTCTATAGTTCTCCATGGAGGCGTGCGCGCGCTCATTCAATGTACCTCCCAAACCGGAAATGGAAGACGCATCAATTGTGCATTGTACTCCATATAGATGGGCGCATGCTGATGCTGTGGTGCTGTTCGGGCTATGCGCCCATGCCATGATGGAATGTAGCGGTGCAGAGGAAATTATATGAAACTTGTTAAGGCAGGAGCGCCAACTTGTAAACGAAATGCTGAATTGCTAAATGGAATGTGCTAAATGGACTGTTCTTAACGGGTGTCTTAAAAGAGTATAAAGAGTTTGTGGACGAAAGACTTTTGGAAATTTCGGGTATTATTAAGACTTTTTGGTATGTCTTTTAAGAAGTACCATGGAATAGGAGAATTTTAATTTTCCGAAGGCACTAATTAACGAGTGGCAAGTTCTTGTTACGTCAACCAGGTTAGTTCTAAGTTTGCATTATGAAATTTGATTATCGTAACTAGACTCATTTTTAAGGGTCCGTTTCTGACTGTCACGTTTCAGATGAAACTTTAATTTCAGAAAAACGTTAAATTAATTATGAGTTTTGTGGAGGATGGGCAAGGAGATGACAAGCATACCATAGTTTTCTGCGATGCCTATATACCTCTTACGAAAAAAATATAGTAAGTTAAGAGTTAAGTGTCGTGTACGGGGGGGAGGGGGGAATCAAGGGACATGACCCCGACTTTTTTGAAAAAAAATGCCTTTTTTGCCCTTTTTTGGAGAAAAATATGCCCTATTTTGGTTCTTCGTACCGATAAATGCTGGTGCTGCAGCCAAAGTAAGTGCCTGGAGACCGAAAAGAGCAAAAAGAGGCCAGAAAGGGCCAGAAAGGGGCATAAAAGTGTAAAAAAGACTGCACGCTACTGACCATTCTCAACACCATGTTCATAAAGTTAAATTACTATTCTTTTTGTGTCACTTGTTCCAAAATATTTATTGGTTTGACACTAGTGAGGCATAATGGCTTCGGTTTACGAAACAACTTTCCTGGCTTTTGTCCCGAGCTAATGTGTTACCATTTCTATTGGACTGTGGAGTAATTTTTCATTAGCTTATTGTAGAATAGAACGAGAAGACGCCAAACTCATAACTTAAAAGCACTCCTACACGGATAGGAGGTAGCCACTTTCAAACATCAAACCTGTCCAGCGTAGGCACAGAGACTGTGTACAGTTAAGGAATTATAAGACTGAGCGACGTGTGAGAAAAAAAAATGCTTTTAAAGACGCTTGAGCTGCTTGACGCTTTAGTGCCACGATTGTGATATTGCTAGGTGAAGCTCTCACAATGCAGGGCTGCTATTGGAAGCGGCGTTTTAAAAATTGGCGTGCGCAAGCATCGTTGTAGATGAAACTGTTTTTCGCTGGCTAATGCGCTGAAGCCCGTTCTACGCACGGGTGGTGTTGGATGCACCACCTTAAAAACTGGTGCGGTCAGGGCTATCTTTTGTATGTCAATGCGGCGTCAAATTAAGTTTCTTTGAACGCCTTTTCGTTTGGATATGCCTGTAGTGAACACTCACGATGTCAGTCGCACAACTGTGACGATTTTCCTGGGAATAGAAAGGGGGGAGGGGGGGAGGGGTTAAGGCCGTCTAAGGGTGATATGGAAAAAACCGAAAAGAGAGGTGGTGGAGAGGTCCTCGAGCACTTGCGTGGTAGGGTAGGATTAGGTCGAGGGGCAATATTAGAAATATTCCTGCTACAGAATGAAGTCGAGCAGTTCTAAATAGTTGCAACAAATTTAATGAACATTTGATATTCATATATATCTACATAACCAGTTTCGGAGGGCGCCTCCTATACTCTTCAGCATAAATATAATTCAGTTTAGTATCTAGTTAAAACATCAGTTACGTTAAGTATTAACGATTGCTCTACACTCTATTTCACCGCTACAGCCTCCTACCGCTGATTCTATAACGCCTGACAAGATATCATGTCTTTCACTGGGACATGGCAAAGGTTTGGAAACAAGTTTGTAAACCAGTGGTGTGGAATTCCCTGATCGAAAGCTTTGTATGGTATGTCCGTCCCATTCACGTCGACAATATTAGGGTGCACGGGTAGCTGCGAGCACTGGGTCGTCAGATTCGATAGGCGTCTTGGTCCCGACTGTACATCTCTGGCTTCTTACAGACCCGGGTTCGATCCTGGTGAGGGGAGTGTATACGTACGGGTCTTCTCCGGTTGTTTCCCGCCCGTTGTACGAGGGTTTCCTCCGGGTACTCCAGTTTCCTTCTTCCTGTGGCAAAAAACAACTGTAACGATGGTGATTCCTACTACTTGACATCTGCCGCTAGAGCCCTCAAAAAGCTGTAAGCTTGCTGGGCAACAATGTCTATTCTATTCTACTCTATTATAGGGCAGCGTCAAGTGACGTCATATTGCGTACGAGATAGCATCTGGAGGGCATAACTACAAGGGGCACCAGATTAAAATGTAAGGGGAAACAACGGCATTTCTAGTCAATGCAGTGCTTTGAGAGGGGGGGTTTCTTAGCTTAACAAAAAAGGCTATTTTCTCCAACAACAAAAATCGTGCGTTGTAGGCTTAAGAAATCCAGTCTAATAGCATTGACTTCAGTAAGACGACTTCTCCCCCCCCCCCCTTCCAGTGTCTCTTGCAGCAATCCCAGTTACTGGCTCCACCATAGATTTATACACAATAATACTGCGTTATGTCACTGCTTTATTGTCAATTTTTTTTTGTTTTTCCAACCCGATCTCGGGTTTTTTTGCCGATATAAAATAACCTGGGCACCTGGGCACGTGGCTAGTTTGTTGTGCAAAAAGAAATTTCTTTGCGCAGACCTACGCGTGTTGAAATCAAATGCTGCATAGAACTAAATTATGGTAGATGGCGCTAGAACCTACAACCTGTCATTTGGTGAATAGGTACCTTTAAACGACTAATTTGTGAGTGTTGCGTCCAAGCCAAACAATTTATGATACTCTAAACAAAACGCATTTTCTTGGAGTATAGCAAGCATCAGGGTTCAAGCAAGAATACCGACTGACAATTTCATGGGGTTTGCACACACATAAAACACCTTACGTGACTCTTTGCTCGCGTCAAGAAGCAGCCATAACCGAAACCGAGCCTCTTGTATACCGTTCACACTTCGTTCTTTGCTTGTGGAAAGAATTTGTCGAGAACACACTCCCTATACCACCCTTCGTCTTTAAATCATTTCACCGAACCCGACCCGAGTGCAACGGCAGTGATTGTCCCAGACCGCAGCACACACATAAACGGCCTATTTATGCTTGCGGAGGGTTACCATGCAAGCCATATCCGCCCCTCCTAGCGTCGCTTCCCGTCAACTTGTGGGAGCCTACGAACTCTCTTAGCGCGTCATCCGCAGAATTCCTGAGCGAGGCTCGCGTTGTCTGTACACAATGAGCGCCCGGGCGCATTATCGGGTCAATACTGTATTCGCGCTCGGCTATTGGATTTATTTTTGGACAACGCCCGTAGCATAGGCAATGACTGATTCGAGGAGTCCCGGCGAGAGGAGTGAGTGAACGACGGGGCGTGTAGAGGCGATGGCTGCAAGGTGCACCTTGTTGGGATAGATGGACGGTGCTGTGTTGGTCGGTAATAAAAATAATGCCACCAGTAATCACAGATAAATGCAAGGCCGCCCTGGTCGTAATATTAGATTCAAATGGGTGGACTAAACCATTAATGCTCTTTTGAGCAATATCGCAACTGGATGGAGCAATGATTTTAAACATTGCTAGAAACTTCACCGATTTGACTCCAATCAGTCCTCTACAACAATTGGGGATACGCCAGTTGAGCGATGCGTCTGTCATCCCGTCGGAGTTTTATTTTTTTTCAAATTTTTGCAGGAGGTACAGATGTATGATATGATCTAATTTTGGGGTGTGTTTAACATCTTGGTAATGTGTGGTGCAGTGGCAACCCAGACCACTGCACTGTGACTGAGGTTGGTGCTAATGCCCTAGCTGTCGACACGCCATTAAGCCTAATTCCACCTCCCCCTCCTCTACAACAGAACAAAAGAACAGAATAGAATACGAAATCACCTACCAACTTTCACGCATATAAGGTAGCCATATCGAACATCAAGCCCATTCAGCTGTAACGCTCAGAAACGATGTGTTCAGTTGACGAATTGTAGGACTGAACGACGCAATCCGTGAGAAAAAACAATGCTAACATATGAGCTGCATATGAGGCTTTGCAGCTTAAGACACTGTCCAGTGCACCATTATGATATTATTGCTTATGAAGCGAGCGGTAGGTATTATGTCCACCCAGCTAAATTTGGTAGGGAAGTTACCTCACAATTTACTCATCTCACTGTTTCATGCGACGTTTGTTGACGAATCCGTTATCTTATCTGATTCACAGGGCAAAATAGTTGGTGACACTCGTAGTATAGTCGTGTGAATTCCTTACAACTCTTTGTATGGTGGATTAGAGCTAATGTCCTGCTTGTGGAGAAGCTTTAAAGCCTTGTGGAGTTTTTACTCTTTTTGTTTAGCATCTTACGTATCGTCACTGCAGCAAGTTCATAAAACTACCATGGTTTCATTATGATGTAATTTCCGTTTCCTGCCCAAGTGAATGAAAGGCTTACAACAATGCAATTTTGTATAGTGTATTTGGTTCGGACTGAGAGCAGCTGCTCCCGCCCGCATCCGACCCGTCATGCATCTGCTCTCATTTTAGTCCATATGTCTTAACGACCTCCCAGTCCTACCCAGGGACCTTCTACTCCGGGTCGGTTCATTCAGTTGAACGCGTCTGAGCTATCGAGCAGTGACACGATGTAGTATTATTGTATATAACTCTATGCTGGAGCCTTAATGGGTTAGCTGCAAGGGGCACTTCAGAGAGAAACAGAAGGGCGTTATACTGAAGCCGATGCTGTGAAGAGTGATTTCTTAGACCTAAAACGCGCGATTTTTGTTGTTGGAGAAAACAACGTTATTTTAAGCCAAAGAAATCCGCTCTTCTGTTGTTTTCCCTCCATTTTTATGTAGTGCACCTTGTAGTTATGCCCTCCAAAACCCATACTGGTGCCAATATGGCGGCAACTGTCACTGCTCTATAGCACAGCTATTTCCCGTGGTGAAGTATACACGAGCGAGAGTCAGTTGATGACGTTTTTGCTCCCAAACCAATCCTCGAAGCAGACGACGCTTGGATTTTTTCGAAACCAACAAAACACTCTGTTTCAACTAACGTGTAGTTTTTAACGAAATTAATGAGTAATGACGAAATATCTGATCGCTCAATCTTTACTGAACGTTGAAATACACATTTTTAAAACAAAACTACTAATTCTTACCAGATTACCGAAGACGAGAGTAGCTGACGTTGTTGCGTCGAAACCAAAACAATGGCGTTCTTTTACAATGATCGCTTGTGACGGCGTTCTCCGTCTGGTAACAAACGTTGCTATTTTCAGTTCCATGTCGATTGTACTGGTAGGTTAATACACTTTAAAACAATTTAAACAGTTGGAGCGGTCCAGCTCACGTTTGATGATGAGTACTCGTTCGTTTGTTAGACGAGTTTTGTGTCGATTCATCAGCAAAATCAAAAGCCAATGAGATGCGAGAACCAGTAAAAGGGCGCGAAATGGGAGCAGAGACGTCAGACGCGTTTGAAGCAGCTCCCACAATCTCGCACGGTTTTTCACAGTAAAGCGTAATAGTAGGTGGGCCCACCCTATCAAAGGTACAGTTCCGGGCACAAAAATCGCCTTCGTTACACGGAAGAAGTTGCAGGATTAATGTATGTGACTCTGAACGAAAGTGTTGATATCTTTAAAACTACTGGGCAGAATTGAATGAAACAAACGAATGGGTTGCTTATTATAATATCAGCTATATTATAATAAGCAAATTTCTATGCGTATTACATGTAATGGTAAGTATCCAAATAAAATGCTGTCTAGTGTTATTTGTAATTTGTTTTTACTTGCTTCTATAATAATGGCTCTGAGATAAGCCAAAACATCGAGTTTTATTGTGTTTATGTGCATTTTCATGTTTTACTTTCGTAACATCAAGCAAGAAACACATTAAGTACCGAAAGGCTTCGTCAAAACATTCGAATTAATGAAAAATAAAAGACACGAATGAAAAATACTTCTAATCTATTCCACTCCAATAAAAGCTGGGTGGACGGCAAAATGTTAAAATTGACAATCAGGTTGGAGAAGCATCCGACTGAACGATGTAAATATCTTCTTTATTCCTCGCCGTAGTTTTTGGACAATTTGCCCTTCATCCAATTTGGTTCAGAATTGAATGGGATCGTATCCTTCAATCGGGGGTTTTGTTTTTTGCGATTGCAAATTTTTTAATGAAGCTTTTCCGTTCTTTTTTGTTTGATAATGTTTCTGAGCAAGGAACTAAAATATTGCGTCGAGAATAAAATGGTTTTAGCACTTTATACCTGTTTTATTAATAACTATATTATGACGAACATGCTCTAATACTCTCTTATACCCAAAAGAAATTTTATATACTTCTGTTCGCACGACGGTGGTATTCCAGAAGACGGTTACTTCTTCCCGGCATGATGACTACGGATTGCAGTGCACCTTGCGAAGAACGTTCCGCCTTGATCGTCGTTCTGTATTCCAGGACGTCGACGGCGAAAGTTCACGTATGGTCACGTGCACATCCACTACCACGAAAGCTGCTTCCTCACTGTACTGCCTCAAAACCAAGTGCGACACTTCGTATAACACACGAGTGGTCAATATTTCGCAGTTTTACTGCCGTCGTGTGCACCTTTCAGACAGGCCAATACATCCGCAAGCGTGACAGAGAAATGGACACAACGTTTACGTCACTCGTCTCGGTGTTGGGTTTGCTTGTTGTTACGCGCCTGGTTCAAGCGTTGAATAATTTATACGACTCTTGCGTGGGTTTGGGTCGCAAACAGTTTAAGTAAACATTGAGTTGGACCGTTTGTTTGTTCATTCTCCGTTACGCTAGCCATCGCGGATAGATCCATTACCATACGAAGCAAAAGTCGGCGACTGGCTTAAAGTTGCAGCTGCCTAAATCGGGTGGCGCCACAATCGTGTCCCCGAAGGCCGACTTCCGTTCAGCATTTCAAAATGGCCGGAACTAGGTAGCATCGTTTAAAACCTAAACTACGTGTTTGTATACATCGTCTGGAGCTCATAAAAATTCTCGTAACAACGAATAGGGGTAGGGTTTGGAACTGCAGGAACCTAGAATGAAGGGTCGAGTATAAGTAATGCCACGATTACCGTCAGAGTGTTCCATCACCAATGAACCGAGTTGTAACGATGCGCGCCTCTGGGGCTGCTCACCCTGCTAGCCGAGCGCCACTCTCTGCCTTAGAGTTGGTGGTAGGATCAAGGTTACCTAGACGTAAAGGCTTAACGTTAGAAATTCAACGCGTCGTCCAGTTAGCCACCGATTCTGCCACCAGTCGCGCTACTTACATCCCAAAAATGAACTGCTCTAACATGCGGACTGAACTGTGAAAGGTGCGTGTGACACGCGATACGCGGATTTTCAACCTAAAACACCGCATTGACACCAAATTATTAAACTTTAACAACAATGGCTTCATGCTACGTACCTCTTTGTTCACTCGACGACAAAACAAAGCCTCCGGAGGTTTAATTTCATGAATTTCAAGCAGAAGAACAACCAAGGTACTGTACGTGTGTATTGTACTGTATGATATGCTACAGCGTTTTCAATTCTCATTAAAAATGTGTTAAACGATCCATTGACGTAGCAGTAAATCATCCGAAGACTTGAAGAATAGTCACCATTACCGTAAAATAATGTTCGTTTAGCGCTGCAACACCGGTAAATCTAATAATGAGAAGATATCACGTTTTTGTGCATCCCGCTAACACTAATCAATGGTACGATTTGGGTTTTTCGTTCTTCGTGCTTTCAGTTCAGCGCAACGCTTGGACGACGCGTCTCGCATGCTACGTGAAACCGAGCGTTAAGCCTTTACGTCTAGGTAGCCTTGTTAGGATGAAGGAAGCACAGAGCACGCACCTCCGGGTGCTCTGAGAACGGTAGTAAACCGATGTTTGACCTGTCCATCGAAGTCATATTACAACTCTTCCATTGTTGTAGCAGTGTTGGCCTTCGTCGGACAGATGACCAGAACTGGTTAACGCTCACTACAAAACCCTTTGAACCCTTTCCTTTCTTAGTTATCCACCTCTCCATTGTTGCTGTGCTGTTACCGAAGTTAAGCAGCATTTGTCCCGATTGATACTTGGGTGGGTGACCACCTGGGAATCCGGGTGCTGCCGACTAAGGGCCTTCGGGCTTCGTCGGGCAGATGACCTAGAGTGGTTAACGTTGGCTAAAGCCCTTTGAACCTCAAAGTTAATGCACGTTTTTCCGTGCTCATAACATACGTTTACTTCGAGCTTGTACTCAATACAGCCGTTAGTGGTACCACAATGCTGATACGTCACAATTAAGCTGCTGTACTCTCACTCTGTTTGTTGCTTTGGGTACGGTACAAACAAACGGCGAGCGTAGTATGTTTGTTTGCACCAACGTTTGTTTGTACCCTGTTTCTTGCTTTGGGTACAAACAAACGCCTCCCATAAAAGAAGTGAGATAATTACTCAAAGTTACTATGGATAAACAAGAAATGCTGCGCCCAGCACATGAAAGATCGTAAAATCGAAGATAACACCATGAAAACTTTTACATTGGTATTAGCTGCTTCGTGCCAATTACGTAGGGCATTACCTGGGAACCTTCAATTCATTTCCTGGTACTCAATCTCATAGAAAACTTGTGTCTCTCCATCCTGAGAAAACCTTTGCAGTTGAAGAGGAAGTTATTCCGAACGTTTTCATTTTTGTAATAAGCACGCTTGAGTGTTCTGTTGGCTTTGCGTCTTCTAGCGTTAATTTGTTATAGTTTTTCTCAGGATACATTCCTACCAGACTGGTAAAACGGCTGTGAAACACAGTCTCCTCATGGTTCGATTCGACGCACAAAACAAAATTTATGGTAAATTGATTACATGACCATAAACTATACTCAACAAAGAAATGCCCACAAATACAACGTGGCATAATAATTCAACAAATAGGTTCAATAAAGTTTAAAATTTGCATAACTACTAACAATCTAACGACAATAACTAGTGACTGAGTTCATTATTCCTGCGAAACATTCTTATGTACGATTCCGGTAAAACCATTCCGATTCCGAAGCCCTTGCAGACATAGGGCCTTACGGCTTCGGGCAGATGACCAGGAGTGGTTAACGCTCGTTAAACCCTTTAAACCCTTTAAACCGGTAAAACCATGGCCTTAGGGCTTTGGGCAGATGACCAGGAGTGGTTAACGCTCGTTAAACCCTTTAAACCCTTTAAACCGGTAAAAAAAAATCCACCCTTTTTCGTTATATCGAGGGTTGTAATAACAACCATGGAGAAATTCAGTTATCTCGAAAACTACTGGACCGATTTTCATGAAACAAAGACTGAAACATTTATTAGATTGTCTACTGTATTTCTACCCTTGTTAAATGCTACGTTAACTGACTGAAAATAATTGGCCGAGCGAGAAAAACTTAATGATATCTGATATCTTGAAAACTGGTGGGTGGATTTTCATGAAACAAAGACTGAATTGCATATTATATGTTGTCGCTTAACACTGCACGTCGTACGTACACAAATATAGCATACATCCTAACAATTAATCCAGTTTTGGTTTTATTCAATTCTTTCCAGTAGTTTATGAGATATATTATCAGTTATCAACTCGTGTTGCTCGCTCGGCCAATTATATTTGGATACTTACCATTTCATGTAATACGCATAGAAATATAGCTGATATCATAATACGCAGCTCAGTTTTTGTTTCATTCAATTCTGCCGAGTAGTTTTCGAGATAATGGTGACGGTTAACATCCGTTCCATGCTGCCATAGCTCGGCTCACAGAGGTCACATCAACATTTTCGTTCAGAGTCACGTACATTAATCCTCCACTCTTCCGTATAACGAAGGCGTTTTTTTTTTGACCGGAACTGTACTTAAAATTTGGAATCCCAACTTTTTAACAATTCAGACAGAGCGTTGGATTACATTTTTTATACGGGAAAATGTTGTTACCTGAACTTCTCAGACATGTATGCATTTTCATTCCACTATAGTTGCAACTAGGGATAACGCTATAGTTTGTTTCACACTATGTTTGCAGTAAACTGATTGTATGATGCCACGTTTTCGTCCACTACGAGAGCAACAAACACATAAATATCGTATTCGTAGACTCTAACAGTAACTGTGTAGAATGTACAAGTGTGATATTCACATGTTTTTGCACTCGCAGTGCAAGAAAACGAGGCGTCATGCAGTCTGTTTTCTGCAAACACAATGTGGAACACACTATAGGTTTGGTGTTTCCAGAGCCTGAACAGAGTACAAAAAAAAAGCCGCATTTGGCATCTTTATAATCTAACCTTATGTAATAGTCTTAAGTTAAACCCATTCTGTTGGTTTTCTCTTTGGAAAAAAATGTTGTGAACTGTCTTTGTTTTGTAAATCCATGCAACTCTCCTTGGTTCTGTTATGATGCATAAAGCCTGTTGAACCAACAGTCAAATAAATAAACTTGATTAAACCAATTATAGTGAGAGTCGATTTGTTTACCCTTGCGAATACAGCTATCGATATAGCTACTAATTGTCTAACACGTGTGAATAATTACCCCACCTAAGAATACAATCCAAACATCCAAATGAGATCTTGGCCGCGGTTCCACGATGCTTATGCAACCATAAAACCGGTGATCGCTTGCATTTCTAGCTTTTGATCATTAACTGCGATGGATGGCATGGCGGCGCACACCTCTCAATTAAAGACGAGCCCACTACGATTCTTCTATTGGTTTCATTTTAAAACTGTAAGTTTAATTAGAACACTAGTGAACTGAATCAACATTAAAAATATTCAGCACCGTTTGGCAGTTTTATGATACGGGAGGCCCCCAAACCGTTTAGTCTCGGCGGTTTGCACATTTCATTTACCCCGGTGACTGCAAAGTTGCAACATCGCACGACTGATAAGAATGAAATATCTAGATATAGCACAGTCATTGCCCAAAAGTAGTTTTATGAATTTGATTCCCCCTCCCCTCTCCTGACAACAAAAAAACAAATGTCATACAGTAGAAGTTGTTTTAAATATTTCTCCTCCCCCCTCCAAAAAAAAAGTACTAAGCATTAAAGTCATGAACGATTGTGCAAACAAGTAGCCCAAGTCTATACGGTACCACGCATGCCGACATGACTATACAAGCGTGTTATCTAGTTCGTACGTGTGAGATCAGTGAGCCGCGTGCTTACGTCAATGATCCGTAAAATAAAAATAATAGCAAGTTGCCAGTCATTGGTCGGTTGGTGGTGACATCAGCCGCTGACTAAGGCTACATTGTTCCCAGTAATTGGTCGTGGATGGATGACGTCAATTGGCTGAAGAAAAAATAACGAACCTCGTACGTTTGCTGCGAACAAAAATCTTTGATTATTTCTAGCGGAGGATTTCCCCAACGGATTCGACCGATTTTCGAACTTAGACCTAGAAATGTGCCATAGAATGTGTGTGCAAAATTTGACAGAAATCCGATAATTCGTTAAAACGTTATAGCGCGAAAACACAGACAGAAAACCGGACAGACACCCAGACAAACCGTTCGCATAAGAGTCTTATCGACTCTAATAAATAAATAAAGTCTCCAAGAAAACAGTATGCCTGTAAACTTCTTAAACACCAGCCAAAAAAAAACAAAAAACTCCCCATTTTTTTATCAGATCCCAACTCGTTGTACATTAGTTCATTCACCTGATGTACGTACAGTATTTCTAACGCTCACGGTATAACTTCCATATCCATTTCTTTTATTGTCCATAAAAAACGGTCATGCTTCCTCAGTTCCCGAGCGTTTGGGGGTCCTCACGGTTCCACTTAGCTCGTGCATACCGATAAAAAGCAGTCAAGAACGGTTGATGCACCGTCTTCTTCTCATTTCAATGCCATCTTCTGTCGACTATGGCTTTAATTAAAAGCTCCGGCTCCCATTAAAATGCTAATGTGCGGCCCAAACCTGGCAATGAGAACGAAAATCTGCATGCAGCAGCGCCACCAATGCACTGGGATGTTTCATTTCCTCGGGAGCTAGCGAGTGAAGGAACGGGGAAAGCGACCGAGGCGCCGTGGAGTGGCGGGAGTGGGAGGAAGGATATCCTGTTAAGATTTCAGCAGAAAGACACGGCACGACATTTCGGTGGCGTCGCTTCGTAATTTCAACGCTAATTGCTGAGCCTCGGAGACATCATGAATAGGCAACACGCCATTCCGAAACAAACAAGAATTAGCGGAAAAGATTATTTCGGGTTTTGCGAGGGAGTTATTTCAAGCGTTTGAAGCGTTATTTCAAGTTTTTAGTTCTTGGGAGACCCGAGTCGTTGTTTTGGAAGTTTGTAATGTCTCCCCGACTTAAGTGGCCCCGTGAAAGTTGACATGGGGAGTAGATAGAACCGCCCACGTTCTAGGCTACTTCACTTTAATTTTGTGATAGTTTTTTTTTTTTCCTATTTTGCTTTTTTTAGGGCCGTACAATGATTCTGTTAATAAAAAAAAAATAATTAAAAATAAATTGTGGGATTGACCTCTCGCGAATCTCATTCAGACGAGAAGAGGAAGTTAGCTAGCGCCATGTTTCCTAACTCTTTTTGTGAGTTAGCAAACAGTGATCATAATACTAGGGAAACTTAAAGTATAAAGCTGTAGCATTTTACGCTATTTTAGTGCCTGTTTCTAACCTCCAGTGAACACTGAAGCAACAAATTGTCAAGCAAATTTTGGTGATTTTTTTTATTCATATTTTAGGATGGTAGGCTTCGTAAAAATTTTATTGTGATAAATCATGTTTTTTTTCCAAATTAAATTAAACCGAGTTCAGTTTATAAGTAATTCGCATTAGGATGCTGTCAGGAATTCTTTTTCATTTCGCACCTTGTCCCTCTGGAAGCGGTTACCTAATGCTGTGGTGTGGTAGGGGGAAGCTCCCTCTTGAATAGCTTCAAAAATAAGTTAGCTTTGCGTATAAATGATGACATAATGTTTGATTTTGATGAATTAGGTTTACATGAATTTGCGTGTTGCATCGTCCGCAGAGAGTTTAACTGTTTTCTACATTGTTTATGGTGTGTATCCCCATTTATTGCGATTTTTTATTTGGTGTAAAATATTTACTTAAATATTAGTTTTTGTTGTTACGTTTTGTTTGATTTTTCATGTTATTATTTATGGCAGTAGATAATTATATATCGACACCATCCTTTCTGGATTCCGTCGACAAATGTTATATAAATAAATAAATGTTGGGGTTACAAGTGCTGGCCAAGCGACGGAAGGCGTGCGGATTGCGAAGGTTTGGAATGTGGTTTCTAGTACAGCTGCGACCCTCTGCTGAATAAATACGGATGCAAACCTATTTACGTTGCCTTTTGGACTTAAATATCAAACTATCTGAAGGGGCAATCGAACCCACGACCTTTGAAACCAAAGGCTGGAGTCCTACCGCTCAGCCATACTGCCATGGCCATGATAGTATGGCTTAGCGGTAGGTTCCAAAGGTCGGGGGTTCGATTCCCCGCTCAGACAGTCTGACATTTAAGCCCAAAAGGACGCGTAAATAGGTTTGCATCCGTATTTCTTTAACCCTCATTCGCATCACAAGGGATATTTTTCAGACATGTTTTTAAGTTAAAACCTAACAGCGTAATTTTTAACGAGCGTTTTCCGCAAAAGTAAAAACGGACACTAGTTCGACTACTGGTCGCTTAAGGTAAGGACTAAGTACAAATGATGGTACAAAGGGTAGGATTATGTTGGAGACATCTACTTAATGCCTCTCCTCAGCATATTAATTAATATAACAGTATGTTTGCAGGAAACTGACTGTATGATGCCCCGTTTCCTTCCACTACGAGTGCAAAAAACACGTAACTATCCCACTCCTAGATTCTAACAGTAACTGTGTAGTTACTACAAGTGTAATACATATACTCGTAGTGCAAGGAAACGTGGCGTCATACAGTCAGTTTCCTGCAAACATAATGTGGAACGAACTACAGGGCCGTCGTCACTTCCAATGTCGACATAATGGAGCGGGCTACGCTTTCTTTGCTGTTTAGCTGTTTGGTCAAAAAGGGTCGGCCTTTGAAAGTAGTGATATCATTCAACCGACGAAAGGCTGCCAAGGTAGCTAGCTACTTAGTTAGAAAATAAATATAGATGCCAACCTATTTACGTTGCCTTTTGGACTTAAGTGTCAGACTGCCTGAGCGGAGGAATAGAACCCGCGACCTTTGAAACCAAAGGCCGAGGTCCTACCGCTGAGCCATACTGACACGGCATTTAAAAGGAAACGTCCATAGGCAGCATTTAGCACGTGTATATGTAAATATAAACATACAAAAAGGCTATGTCAGTATGGTACAGTATAGGACCTCGGCCTTTGGTTTCAAAGGTCGTGGGATCGATTCCCCGCTCAGGCAAGTCGATATTTAAGTCCAAAAGGCATCGTAGATAGGTTTGCATCTGTATTTATTTACGCTTGCTGTTTGTTTACTCTTGTTTACTATATGCTGACCAGCCGAAAACTAATAATTATTCATATAGTGGGAATTATTTGAGTCAGTTCCAGCCAGTTTGCCGTATTATGCCATTTTATCCAAACCGATTTATCCCATCAATTTGTAAACTAACTACTCCAAACCATTCCCAGCCAACCAATGCCAATATTGGAAAAATAAATATTGCAAAAAGGGATGGAAGTTGCATGAAATGTATGGGAATGTCGATAATTGGGTAGATTGGCTTAGGATTATTAGGTGGAATTACTATAGGTTGCTACAGACGCTAAATTATGTAACACACAGCTAAAATTTAGCTTCATGACTCCGTGCAAACATGGTTAACGTAACTCAGTAGTTCATCGCGCGATCATCAATAGTTTAAAATGATTGCAATCTTTGCTAGCAGTCAGCAATGATGTTATATACTTCGTAAGTGTGGTTACCATTAAATGCTAGTCTTAAACAAGTGGCCATCTACGAGTATACCTCTAGACACACGCTAGTGTGTCGCGCCAAGTTAGGCAACAAACATCACATCAATTCAATTGTCTAGAGGTAAACCATTGTAGCGCGACGCCATAACGTAAGTGTCTAATATCCTGAAGCATAGTTGGGTGCATTTCAGGTACATACTTGGGAAAAAATAACAATGCGGTACAAAAGCTTAAATTGTGGTAAAGTGGAGAGCAATGACCCACCTGACAAAAATTAACTCGTGTAGGAATGTCACCTAAACGGCTTTCAATTCAAAATCTGACCCTCAATAACGTTGCAATGTTCTAGTTTTCATGTAACTTACGAACTATTAGTCGGTATGATTAATTTGGCGAATGTTTTGGTGTGTTGATACACTCCTTTGAAGGGTCGAACCATTCGGAACTTGGCGGTCCCTTTTACCAGTTTTGGTTTCTCATATGAGAATGACTGTACTGCATATATTGTTGCATGAACTAATTTAGTTAGGATTACATAGTGTTGCTGGCATTAGAAACAAGTTCCGCCGATTTTACTGAATCATTGGTGTCCTCGACATTGATCGCTAGTTCATGATTTGCGCATTGGTAACAGTCAACTTACTCACTGTTTCCTTTTGAGGGGGGGTTGACCCTCCTGAATGCAATTGGTGTCGACGGCCTTTTTCGGTCCGGCACTTCCTTGTTGATTGTTGCCATCTTGATGGTGTTCGTCGTCGTTTCCGTCTTCCGCATGTCATTGCGCGTCAATTGGGCGATAAGTCTGTCCTCCTGTCCGGTGTTTTTCAATTTTTGCAGGAGGTAAAGATGTATGACAAGATTTAGATTAGGGGTTTATATTATATCTCTGTAATGTGTGGTGCAGTGGCAACCCGGACCGCTGCACTGTGACTGAGGTTGGTGCTAATGACCTAGCTGTCGACGCGCCATTAATCCTTAATCCCCCCCTCCCCCACTCATGAACAAGTGACAATGTTACGAAAACGTTTGGTGTCTTTAGTAACAACATTATCGAATGAACAAGTTAAAATTACATAGTCTGTTGTTGATATTACAATAACACGCAGACTTTACCAGTTAACAAATATTACATTAATGTTTAGGATGAATGTGAAGAATCGGGGGATTAACAGTAATCCCTCTTTACCTTCACGATCAGTGGTTTGGGGCTGCCAGGCAAAGTTTGCTACTTAATAACAATCCGAAATTAAATAAATCAAAAGCATTCCATTAGGAACTTGTACACGCTACTTAATGGACGCATGCTATAATCGGTCCCTTAAGGGTTCGTTCAGCCTGCAAGCCTCGATCCTGGCACATCGCCGAGCAGCGTAACTCGCTGTTTATCGATGACGGAAACAAACACATCGTTTCCGCAACAAGTCATTCTCGCTTGCCGAATGCTATTTGCTAGTCAACCGTTATTTATTTATGATTAGTTTTCCGTTGCTACTAAATGAATGTGGTAATAGATAACAAATTGTATGTATCTAGACACACGCTAGTGTGTCGCCGCCAAGTAACAGTAGATTATCCCATTGTAGACCATCCGATTGTTAAAAAAAATGATTGTTAATGATAAAAAGGCGGCTCACTAGCAGACATGTGTCTGTTACCTGTAAGCAACTGAAAGCATATTTTGGCATGTTGAGGATAAAACCCAATGCGACAGAAATGTTACAAATTGTAAGGGGAAGGGTCAGAGATTAAAAAAAACTAAAATTTAAAGGATGAGTGTCCACCAATCATAGAGAAAAAGATGCGTCAATAACGTTGTTTTTATGTCATTGTAGCTAGTTAGATAGCTAGCTGGCTAGCTAATAAGAATTTTCCCAGTTAAATCCCATAGACTTTTTGTTCATGTCTAGCACAAAATTGAGAAGGCCTACGTAACTAAATTTTTGCACACGGATGCATGGTGATTTCTGAGGATGGTCCTTTTGCTGGTTTGAGAGTTGTAGGGGTCAGAACAAATGCGTGGGAGGGTTTTGAAATTCTCCACCCGCGAATTTAATTTTCGTTTCTTTTCCAAGTTGCAACCAAAGATTTCAAGCAACAATGGCTTGAACAATTAACACTGGTCCTTAGATGATTGTAAAAGTCTGAACGAACTAAAAGCTGAACTGTAACGAAGGACAAAATAAGGAAACATTAACGTTGCCGTGGATTGCGTAAGAATAAAAGGATGCACGTTACATGATGGTTACACAACAATACGAGCATCCACGAGCTAACGGTGTTTTTGTTAATAACCCAAAAATAAAATGTTTTGCGGTCTGCTGTTTAAAATAACAGCGACCTTCGGGGGTTTCTGTATGACTCAATGTCAATGAAATATTGAAAAGTTAAGGGGAAGGTGGAGGGATAAAAAAAACAACTGGAGGGGATGCGCTGATTGAGTGAGCTTAGGAAACTAAATCAGCGATTATTAGCCAGTGTGTGCCAAAAATGGGATTGAAGCAACTTAAGCAAGTGAAGAGCGGTCATACAATAAACCAAGCCGTGGCAATTTGGCTAATCCAACGGCTAATTGGCAATGGTAAATTTGAACATTAGAAATGTGAAAATTTATAGAAATAAAATTTCTCTAGAAAAAAGGTACAGCTAAGATAGCACGGTGTACCCTTGTGTACGTTCACAGTCCTATGAAAGTTGTGATATCCACCCAAAACCAAAACTGGTAGAAAAAATCGCCAACTTTCCCAAAACGATCGGCCTTTGAAGGTAGTGATATCATTCAACCAAGGAAAGGCTGCCAAGGTCAATCCTATTAGCTAAGTTAATCGCACCCAATAATACTTTGGACGTTAAATCAAGACTTTCGAACTATTAGTCAGTGCGATTAACTTGGCTAATAGGATTGACCTTGGCGGTCTTTCCTTGGTTGAATGATATCACTACCTTTAAAGGCCGATCGTTTTGGGAAACTTGGAGAGTTTTTCTACCAGTTTTGGTTTTGGGTGCATTATAAATAACAACACGGATAAAGAACAAAGTGCTACAGTAATTTTAAACATTGCTACAAGATTGTTGTCATTTCACGCTGTTTTCAAAGTTGGCTAGTCTCCCTCAAAGTACAACTTCTAGCAATGATCAAACGTCGGTAGAATAAATAGCTTCTCGCAACGAGAATTCAAAATCCAACACGGCGTCCATTTCTTGGCGATCGAATCGAAGACAAACCATCGAATGCCGGGATACAAAAAACAATCCGTCGTCTTGTACTGCAGTAAAAATTGTTTTCTTGTTGTCATAAATCGACGCTCAAATGTTTCAAGCATCGTACGCCGTGTCACGAGGCACGAGGAGAAGCTTTGCGTCTGCGTCGTTGCCATGGTTAGTAACACGCACAGACAACTAGAAAGCCGCATAGTCCTGTAAAGGCGAGAAGCAGCCATCAGATTTTAGTATTGATCAAGTAAAAGCTAGTGAGCGAGAAAATTGTCGTTGCGTAAACGAGCCCTTACTTTGCTATGCGCTGCGGCGATCGCCACGTCGTGTGTTGCAAGCGTCTTTGTTTTTTTTAGCATGGATCGCCACCTGAATCTTGAAACTAGAATCGTGATTGGTTCCTTCGAGGCGACTCTTGACAGTTTTTGAAGCAGATCCTGTTTGTCTACACTTCCGATCTCAAGCCAGTATCTTGACCACGTGAAGAGTGGACAACGTAATTTATTAAAGGTGAGCAGCGCTGCAAGAAGTGACGTGGCACATGTCCACTGTCCAGCAGCGAGGCTATAGAGTAAACGTACCCCTACGAAGCGGGCAAAATTAGGGCAATTCAGACTGCGTGGTTTCTTTGTGTGAACTAGGGATAGCACATTTTTATCCAGATAAAATTTCTAAAATATCGCGATAATCGATAATATCTCAATAAAACAAATTTTGAGGCTGAAACAACCATTTCATTGCGTTAATTTAATTAATTTAATTTTAATTTTGTTAATTAAAAAAATCTAGGCTGAAGCTTATAACGCACCCTTCACGAATGTGAATTGTGTGGCCCTTACCATTTGGCCAGTAGACATGAAAACGCGCTTGCCATTGTTCATTGCGTTCTCACCATGTAGAAACAATCTAGCAGTTGTGCTATTTATTGCTGAAATATTATTTGCATTAAACTAACTTTCTGATCAGCTAAAGTGGCTAGCAACAGTACTGCACACTTGGTTGGAGAGCCCTTGTAAATCCGCGTGCAGCGCCGCAAACCGCTTGTTTCTGGCTATTACGGTTTCCGAGGTATGACAATTTAAGCATTGAGGTGTCCATGATAATTCCATAATTCAGAAAAAGTGCGATACGGTAATAGACTACAATTTTTATTGCGATTTTACCGAATTATCGATTATTGTGCCACTACTGGTGTGAACCTCAGCGTTGTGGCAACTTGGTCCTTGGTTATCGAACACGTTTCCTGTCTTTCTTTGGATACGTCTAGTTTATGGAAAAACTCTAGTAATAGGAAAAAAACCATCGAAATTTCGAAGTGGGATACATAAAGCCAACGGGAACACAAGACACAATTGCTAACTGCGGCGTTTTGAATAACCTCTCTCCTCAAGCATAAATCAAGCATAAATACACCTTTCCAACTCTTAAACCTATTTGAAAAATGATAAAATAAAACCTATGTTTATGACCCCAGAGGCACTTTTCGTAGCATTACGGAAGGTAGGGAAAATCGGTCAGAGTACACTCCGGGGTCCGATCAACATGAAAAAAAAGTAAAACAGCAAAATAAACTTAAAACGCCTACCAAGTACAAAGCAAAGGAATTTAACTGTATTAAGCAGTAAGAAAATACTTTGAGTGTTATTTGGTTTGTTACTTATTTTTCATGTCTTTCGGACATGGGGCGATGGGGGGAAGGGGTATGCTGTACTTTTGTTTTATTTTTTTAATTTTTAAAATAGGTTTATGAGTTTAAAAAGTGCATTTATGCTTGATCATTGGGGGAGCTTCAAAACGCAGCAGTTTGCTTGCATAATATTGATTATAAGATTATTTTTATGATCCAATTATTTGGTCAGAAAAATAAATTACTTCGCACCTGTTGGCGACAGACACAACAACCCGTTTCAACACATCGGGTTTGAAATGTACATGCCGGCACCACGTGCAGTACATGATTTGAGACATGATCTTATGATTTGGGATCAGTTGCTACATAACCCGGGCTGTATGGCCCACGATTGTGTCCATTTATCTCATAAAGGCAAGTGTATTCTCGTTGACGAAATTAATTATGCTTTTCTCCACTCAGACTTCACGGGAAACTGGGCTTATTAACGGGGCATTATTCCAATGAGATTACCACAACCCAACCCCCCTCACTTTTCCCTTATGTGTGTAACCCTCCATCATTCCAAACCAATGGAGCTGTTAAGTGTGTTTTCTTCAATGCGAGAAGCCTAAATCAGAAGTTGCAAGAATTCCGGTTTCTGTTTTCATCTTTGCAATATGATGTTTTATTGGTTACAAAGACATGGCTGGATGCATCTACGCCCGACAGTCTGATACTCGGTGGGCACCCTTACCAACTCGCTAGGAGAGACCGGGGTTCTCAGGCTGGTGGTCTGTTATTTCTTATTCGACGCAATATTCCCTTTGCGGTGAGCAAAATATCTGCCATGTGCACTGATTTTTCGCCTGAAAGGGTACGAATTTTATTTGGCTATTTACCTGATGGTTATGATGAAGATTGTATTTTTAAAACGTGTACATTTTTTAGGGAATCTATTTTGCCTGGTTTCTCGCACATCATTACTGGTGACTTTAACATGTCTACCATAAATTGAGAAATGAATACAGTTGTTGATAGGCGTCAACAGCCGTTCTTTTGACCGTGTGACTGAGTTGGGTTTATCGGATCTTGTAACCGAACCAACTCGTTTAAATAACATTTTGGACCTTGTGTTGGTTGACTGTGATAGGTCAGTTTATGGAGTTTCTGTCCAAGATCATTTTGGTTCCAGTGATCACTGTATGGTGAATTTTTGCATTCATTCACTCAACAGAATTCCAGTGGGTAATACAGCCAAACCTAAACAGTTTATAAACTACGAAGCTCTACGGTCTAGACTTAAGGAAATAGATTGGTTGCGTACTCTTGACTGTAACGGGGATATAAATGTCACTTGGAATCGTTTCTTGGGTACCGTGAATGAATGCGTTCAACAGTCCAGCACGTGGGTTTCGAGTAAACCTAACTCATTCTTCAAACACAGTGGTGTTCCTAAATCCTTACAGAAGCTACCAGCAAAGAGGCTATGGCGTCTATTCAAATGTGACCCTAGTGAAGGAAACAAGTTCGGTACAAGGAATGTCAGTTATCCTATGCTTGCCAGTCCCGTGAATGTGAAATCCTTGCTGAGCATAAAGTGTTACTAGAGGGCTCCATAGCATCGTTGTTCAGATTCATAAGAAAAAAAAAACGGATGTGTGAGAAGCATTCCTCCCTTGTGTGTGTGCATGGTAAATTTGTCTCAAACAACAGACAGAAAGCAGGTGTTTTCAACAGTACCTTTGTTTTTATCAGTACCTTTGTGGTTGATAATAATTTTATACCACCACTTTCTGGCACTCGTATTATGGACGACTGTATGTGCCCTACTTGGTGTTTAAAGCTTTGTCTTCCGTAAGACCTAGTCACAGTACTGGGCCCGATGGCTATTCCACTTTTTTCTATCGTGAAATTAAATGTGTGACCAGTAAATCTCTTTCGTTAATCTTTGAGCTGTCCATGAAAACTGGTAAGCTTCCAGATATCTGGAAATCAGCACACATTTCTCCAATATTTAAGAAGGGAAATTCCTCTGACCGACAAATTATCGACCCATTGCTTTGACTTGTGTTCCCTGTAAAATCATGGAACGTATAATCCCCACACACGTGTTTTCTTACATTATGGACCATGACTTCCTTCGGGACGATCAATTTGGTTTATTACCCGGGAGATCCACTTCTTTACAACTTCTTTCCATGTTGCTTGACTGGACCAGTTCACTTGACGAGGTGGGCATTTCCACTGATGTCATCATCATTGACTTTCCAAAGGCATTTGATTCTGTAGTCCACAGTAAATTATTGGCTAAATTAGAACAAGTTGGTTTTCGGGACAAGTTGCTCAACTGGCTGACTGATTTTTTTGTCTGAACGCTCCCAGTGTGTTCTTGTGGGTGATAAGCACTCTGATATCAAGAAAGTGTTGAGTGGAATGCCGCAGGGTAGTGTTCTGGGACCGCTACTCTTTGTCATTTTTATTAATGATGTAACAGTCAAGTCATCAAAGACTGTTTTAAAAAAAATTGCTGATGATGTGGAGCTGCATGCGCAAGTAGTCGTTGCTGCCACCTACAATGCCTTCTCAACTGCCACTACTGAACTAAGAGACTGGTCTTCATTGTGGCAGCTGCCTTTAGCACCCAACAAATGTAGTATTTTTCCTGTTAGTAAATCCAATTTTAACTTTGTCTATTCTCTGCTGCCTGGATCAAATTTACCACGCATTGAGATTGTTAAATACCTTGGCGTACGGTTCACTTCCGATTTGAACGTTGAATTCCATTGCAATCATATTGGTAAAGCAGCCAACCAGCGAGTTGCTTGGATTAAAAAGTTATTTACTTCTGGAGATCTAACCACCTTGGTACATGCATTTAAAGTTTACGTTTGGCCCATTCTTTAGTATGCAAGCCCTGTCTGGTCCCCATACCTGGTCCGGGATATTAACCACATTGAAGCGGTCCAAAAGAGCTTTATAAAATCACTGCACGGATTTAAATTTAAACCCTATGGATATGCAGATCGACTTAAACTTCTAAACTTGAACACTCTCGAGTTACACCGTCTCAAGGCCAACCTTAATCTGACTTACTCTTTATTGCATGGCCATGTCAGTTTAATAATTCAAAATTCTTCGAACTGCATAGGGATTATCGGACTCGAGGGCATCCACTTAAACTGGTTGTGGGAGCTTCACACACAAGCTACCGTAAATATTTTTTTTGGCTAACAGTGTTGTAAAAGTGTTGAACAGTCTTCCTGGCGAGTTGGTGATGTTGCCAACCCTGAACTTCTTTAAATAAAACTACATACATGGATCTGTCCAAATTTTTGAGTGTTACTTAATTCTTGGCCCGTTTTAATCGTTGCTACTTTTTTTGTAATTCTATTTGATCTTGTTTGACAACGGACTTCTGCCTTGTATCGACATTATTTTTTATTTATTTTTTTATATATATTTTAGTTTTATTTTCGTATGACAACGGTCTTCTGTTCTGTATTGACATTATTTTTTAGTTTTTTAATATTTTATTGCAGTTTTATCTTTGTTCATCTTTTAGCTTGGTCAGTTCTCTCTATCCCTTTATAACTCATTTTTTAAACTTTTGTGCCATTTACTTTCTACTGTTGGCATCCTCCCCGTCCCACTTTTAGGCTGACTGTTAGTGATCGTAGCCGATCCTTGACAGACCTGTTGCTTCGCAACAAATATTTATTTATTTATTTATTTATTTATTTATTTATTTATTTAGTTATAAATGTACATGTCGGCACCACGTGCAGTACCACTAGATAAAGAAAGCAAGAAAGACTCGCCACCCATTAATCAACAATTTTAAGTAATCACTTCATTAAAACATTTTACCCATACACTGTACCAACTAGGTGGCCACTCAAAATTACCGATGTACGAATATTTGAAAAAGGTCCGAGTATGTGTACGCCAGTGCTTGACTAGTGTAGGTTGACCAAGCGTCCAACAGTCACAGGTTGATCTGGATTCGGTTGATGAGTGTGGAAGATATTGATTATCAAGGCTCTGAGCTGGCACATGATGGAGAATAGCTGCCAACTTGGCTAATTTTTGTGTTAGAAAATGTATTAAGCTTAAAATAATGTTTTTTAAATCCAGAAGTCTCTAATGCTTCATTGAATACAGGCTACGGTAAAATGTGTATTTCAATTACTGATAAATTAAATGGTCACCCAATCAGTAATTGAAATACAATTTGACCGTGGCCTGTATTCAATGCAGCATTATAGGTTTCTGGATTTTTTTTAAAGTCATTTTAAGCTTAATCCATTTTCTAATACAAAAATTAG
The DNA here is from genome assembly GCA_023313725.1 of Lithobius niger. Taxonomy (NCBI): domain Eukaryota; kingdom Metazoa; phylum Arthropoda; class Chilopoda; order Lithobiomorpha; family Lithobiidae; genus Lithobius; species Lithobius niger. The sequence goes on along the minus strand of JAHWFP010192138.1, from coordinate 9,873 downwards.
GCCAAGTTGGCTGCTATTCTCCATCATGAGCCAGCCCAGAGCCTTGATAATCAATATCTTCAAAAACCATCAGCGAAATCCAGCTCAACCAGTTACTGTTGGACTCAGTTGGGTCAACGTTTAACGTCACGCGTGCAAAGTTTGGGAATGTCGTAGGATTGGATTCATTGTTTTTGGAAGGTACTATCTCTTCGACAGTTCTTAACGGAACTGTTTGCAAGCTGACCAAACCAGTTATCTTGATTTTGGTCACAACTTAATTTTTTTTAAAGGTGCCTATTCACCGAATAACAGGTTGCATCATCTAGCGCCGTCTACCATCATTTAATTCTATGTAGCACTTGATTTCAACAAGCGAAGGAATGCGCAAAGAATTTTTTTTTCTCAACAAACTAGCACGTGCCTCTGAATTATTGAATATAAAGTTCGTGCGTACACGTGCACCAGGGAGCAAGCGGTCACGGTTAACGATATCACTGTCACTGGACAGCGCCCATCTAGCGGTTCAAAATCTGCATTTCAAACGGTCGATAGAGAGAAAAAAGCACCCATGATGTTGTTAGGCTTAACTTTATCACTTGCTTTCTGCTGCACGTGGGTGTACCAGCTTTAGGGCACGTTTGCACAACCACTCGCTTTTGCATTCTTGCAGCTAGAAGCTAGAAATCACCTCAAATTCCAAAATGGCGACGGTTTTATGTCTGCCGCCTCGCAACGAAAACAGCAAATAACGTGAGTTCAGAAGCGTTTGGGAAAATTGTTTCGTCATGAAGAATTCTTTATATTATTGGCACGGATTATAAGACTGCAAGTATTTACTCAAACGATGTCAGATTTAGCTAATCCATTTAGCGTTGTTACCATGGCAATGTCACCTTTGCCATCGCGATTGAGGTCTAGCTGCGATGCAAGGCGAGTCGTTGCGTAAACGCGCCCTTACACTTAATAATTAGTGATGCACGTGGCTTGTTGGTTGAGTAAAAAGAAATTTATTTTCGTGTTCTTTCGCCTGTTGAAAGTAAGAGCTAGACAGAACTAGATTGCGGCAAATCTCTATAGCTGCTGCACCTCATCATTTGGTGGCAATCCCCCTTTAAGTCTTTTGCTGAAATCAATCTTATTTTTTTTTGCATTTTTTCAGCCTTAAATCACTTTGTAAGGCGGTAACAAATGAGATCTGTTAAGACTGTCGAAAGTTTAGAAAACATCATTCCGTTAGACGATCGGTCGGAAGGAACTACGCTGTTTATTCACAAATTACGGCGTAATAATTTTAATGATTGGGAAGGACAATAAGGAAGAATAAGGAATGGCGTCAGAGTAATGGTGAACTTGAACAGTTGGTTTTTTTTTTGTGTGTGTAGAGACTGTATGCCGAATAATATGAGGCTGTAGACGACAAAAAAAAAATTGGTTGACAATTAAACTGCAAATGAAAGTTGGAGAGATGTTTTTCTTTTGTGTGATGTTGTAAAAACTAACCTTGCTGAAAGTCAATTTTTTTTTTTTGGTTTTGTTTTTGTGTTTTTACTGAAGCCATGGGATGGCAAAAGGGGAAGGAGAATGATGAATTTGGTAGGAGCAAAGTAGCGGATGGAAAAAAAAAGACATTCATTTAAGGAGGAGATAAATTGTCTTTCATGATGTGTTTCCAATTTTTTTCCTTTTCTCTATTTTTCAGTTCCCACGTGCAAGCCAGAGATCGGCAATGACCCGATTGCACTGTCAAGAAGCAGCTTTTCGCTACACCAAAGCCAGCAACTCTGCGGATTCAAGATGGCGGCTGTTATCGCCCCTTTGTTGAGCTTCGTGTCCATGTTATTGTCCTGAATGCCACAAGGATATTTGAGGTGAAAAAAAAATAATAATTGCTGAGATATGATCGCAGCACCACGACATCGTCACCACCTATCTTGGTCAGAGGCAACTAATGCCCACGTCACTTTCTATAAAGGCACAGAGAACACATGACACCAATCAATAGATGCTTTGTGATGTCATAGCATTTCGTTACGAGTATGCTGTGTCCTACACTTCTGATCCTATCTCACAGCTATGTTGGACTGTCGGTGTGTAATGCACTATACTGCACGTGTGCAGTGTGCAAGTTAAGAATTTTGAGAATATACACTACACACACTGTGTCCGAACGAGCATCGTCAAGCCGCGGGTACGATATCACAATCTAAATATTAAGGTTTTCTACTGATTGGATATTACAGAATCAGCCACGACACGAAGATTTGTAATTAAATTGAATTAAATGCGCCAGTTGAGCGTGTACATGTGTGAGGACAGATTTTGTGAGAATTGCGTAATTTACAATGAGAGGATTTTAAAGACAATGTTGCATTTGCAAATATTTAAAGTTTAAAGCTTCTACGAGCTTCGTGGCATCTGTGTGTAAAATTATCGTCGGGTAATTTCAATCACTGATTTTCTTAACTTCATTATTCTGTTATTTTCAACATCTATTTTTTAAAATTAAAATTTGGTTCATTACTTTATCATACGCAGAAAATCCCTATTAAATGTTTCTTTCTTTTGTTATTAATGTTTTACCACAGCTACTGTCACAAACAATTTTACTACACCTGAATACTGCCAACAAATGCGCAAATTAAAAATGGACCATTACATTGGGTGTACTGGCAGACATCGTGGTTCCAGACTTGGGTACATTCGTTGTTACTAATGACAAACAGACGGCTGGTCTCTACACGATCATAAATTACATAGTGTGTTCATTATGACACATATCAAAAAACTTAGGTATTTAATTTCACAATATTGCAAAAGAGAACTTATGTGTTTTTTTTTCATCAATAATGCCTGCTTTAGGACATTCTCATGCATTATTTATCAAACAGAATCTCGCTGCATGAGAAGGAAAATCCCCTTCAGTTGGACTTGCGCTTCACCATGCAAAAAACACATCAAATAAAGAAATGCATTGTATGCATTGTATGCATAAACAAACAATTGCATCGTATGTCTTCAAGGATGGAGTTGCACTGCGATATACGCAACAATGAAGGTGGCAAGTTGGGGCAGCTCAAAAAAGGTTTAAATTAAAAAAAAAATTGTCTGAAGATGCCAAGAACTGTATAAAGAATAATGTTTTCATGATTTGGTAATAAATACAAATATGTTGAACAAGGAACGTGACACTCTCTTGAGTATTTACCTTAATGTGTGTAGGAAATGGCAAATAACTTCACACGTAGGGGAATTGACTAAACCTTGTGTTAAGTGCTAGTACAACTGCATGCTTTCGAAACGAATTAAACATTCGATATTTTAAAAGATGAAGACCAATTTAATATTGGTTGTTTTTGCGTAAGATTTGATTACATTGCATTGTATGCCGTGCATTGTCTGTTAAATATTTTTGCAGGTAAAATGAAATGCTGCAGTGTTGTTAAAAACATGCTTATGGAACAATTTGTAAAAGCTAAAACACATTGTCTCTATGATTTTGCTGAATTTTATTCCAATTTTTTCATCAGTAAAAAATAGTACTTGATTGTTTAGCCTTTCAAATAAGAAGGATGGATTGTTCCATTTATCATATTTTTAGGAACATCTTAATTTTACAAGTTTCGTTGCGAAATTTTGAAGAATTACCTTGTATATTTTAAAATTAGTTTGCACGTTAGGCACTGAAGCCGCCATGGTTCCAAACACTTCACCACATATAAACAATTGAGTATTTTTACATTGCTGTAGGTAGCCACAGGGCTGTTTAATTCTGTAAATGATTTTATTGTTAAGCAACTTATGTGTTTTTATATTGTGTAAATTGAACATTTTTAGTTTTTCGTAGTTTCCCCTATCATGGCTGATGTAGTGAGTACGAAGTGTAAGTGACAGTAATGTCTACGACAGTAAAGTAAGGCGAAATACACTGTGCACCATTCTTCGTCATAACCAAAACATACACAATTATAACACAACAACACGTCACTAGAAACGTTTTAACCCCCCGTTTGATAAATTCTTGACATACACTAGTTGCTATTCAAAAAGTCCGCTTTAGCTCCCATTCACTACAATGTCCCCATTCAATCCGACGATGCTTTAGCCCCTGTTTACCTCGATGACGTCTTCTTGTAGGCATAGCCTTCCTCATCTAAGGGTAGAGGGGTAAACAGTGACCTTAGCCTTCTGAGCGCTGATGGTGAAGCCTAACTTTCAGGCGTGGCTCACCAGTTTTGCATTTCTGCATTTAAACCTACAAAAGGTAAGTTAAAATTACCCTGTGTAACTCAAATTTTGTAACCAATTAGGCAACTGATCAATGATCAAAAGATGATTTTCAACCTTGTGTTTTACGGGAAAACTCTCCTGTTTGCGGCGAATGTGAAATCTGCTGTCCACAGGTTGAGAACGCCATTGTGCAAGTCTGTCGAAACTCGAATGACATCAGTTAATCTCTCCCTGTTCCCGTTTCTCTTACCAAACGGGGGATAAAACCTGCCTGCGAGAAGGCATCGTCGAGGTATATGGGGGCTAAAGCATCGTCAGGGTGAACGGTGGCATTGCAGTAAATGGGGATTTTTTTAAATTGTGACTCCTGTACGTCGGAACTTATCAAACGGGCGCTAAAACCGATGTAGTGACATGTGTTATAATTGCATAAATTTGGGTCATGACGAAGAACGCTGTATTACATCATAACTCTTTCCTGATGGGTAAATTGTTGACTTTTACAAAAACTGAAGCATTTAAAACACGATAATCATGACTGCTATCCCGAGTCGAATGCCACAAGTGTGAATTGTGAAATTCAGTTGCACAACAGGTGTAAACGTACATTCAGTTATCGGGGTGAAAATTTTGGAGTTTGTAAAAAGGACTTTAGAATTGTATGTATTATTTCAAATTACGCATTTGAAATTATTAGAAATTATTGTATATTTTACGGTTGTTGATTCTTATTCCATTATTCTATAGCGTTTATCTTCATTATTTTCGAAAGCCTTTGTGATTGTTTTCAGTTTCATGTTATAATTATCCTGTATCTTGACAGATTGTGCACATTTATTCATTTAGATTATTCTAAGTTTGTGATGTAATATATGAAATGTATTGTAACTTTGAATTCAAAATTCAACAATTCTGACCAACCACAAAAAAAAATTTCTCTACATTGCTTGGTGAAGCTCCCAAAGTTTTTTTTTAACTATGTGGTTTTAAAAAAAAATATATTTTTCTTTTAGCATAGCTGTGATTTTAGCGTAGTTAATTATGTTGAATAAAAGTCAGTATCTTCATGCAGATAAGTTGAAAGCTGTAAACAATAGTTTATCCTCTATAAAGTTTCCAACAAGTTTACATTTTGAAATTTCGTAAGTTCAATAAAGTCGAAAATCACTGGCCATCATGCCACGTACCAGTTTTTTTTTTTTGTAAAAAAAATGTTTGATTTGCTTTCTCGTTCTTGTTTCCTGTGTGTACTCATCATTGAAGCAATTATAAATGTCTTTGGAGGTCCGTTCTTTCAAGTTCTGAAAATTTTGGGTGTCCTTCAAATGTACATCAAGAATACTGCTTTTAAAATATGCCTAGTCCTAAAATATGCATAGTCGAAATTAGACTTAATGCAAGGTTTTTTTGGAAAGCTCCAGGAATCAAGAACAACATACGTAAAAACCGAAAATTCGAGGGGCTAAAAATTGTTCTGGACCTAGGTCCTATAAAACAAATTCTTTTCTTCTTCCGTGATCTAGGATTCTATAGAGAAAATAAACTACTGATGTTAACCAGTCTGACCACAGAGTATGAATGGGTTTGGCGTCATTTCTAATGCAAAAGCTCAATATTGCTTTTGATTTCTCTCACTAATTCTTAAAAATTCATGGTTGGATCCTGGCAAGATAAGACTCTCAGGTACAAGAAGCTGTAGCGGAAGAAGCAACTGTGTTCGTCTTACTGCCGCTCATCCATAGCAAATCATAATGTAGGGTGTAAATAGCAGGTCACAAGCACACAGTATGTTCTTCATTAAATGTTCTTCATTAAGATTGATTTGTTAAGGTTTTAAGATTATAATAGGTCATTTTGTGCTTTATTTACTGCGTACATTTGAGGCTGATTTGTGAAGAATACAAACCCTGCAACCACCAACAGCGCAATTCTGATACCAACTATGCCACTAGAGACGGAGCCACTGGTCTTGAACCCGAGGTGTGCGTCACTGTGCGACGCCAGTGCACCAGCCAAAACGCCAGTAGCACCAGCCAAAATTCAAATGTCATGTCTGCCAACAATGATTAGGTTAGGTTGCTTCCACAGTGCAACGCTGCACCTGCCAATAATTCTGCCATTATTTTTATCAACTGCAGTGCAAAATGTCGTTACTAAATTTAAAAAAAAATTGATTTATTAATCAGAGCTACGTTTGGTTTTAATAAACAAACGGCGCACACCTCTGTCTTGAAATAGGCTTACATTCGCCATAAAAAAGTATTTTTCTTTTACGAGTATGTGTGATTAGAAAGTTGTTGGCAATGATCCGCCTCACTCTCCCCCAAAAATGTGTCAGTTTCGAGTTATGTTGAGTCTAATGTTTTCCTAACAAAAAGGACGTATATGCAAAGACATAAATCTTTTGGTTTAGAATACAAAATTCTCCTCATGGATGAAAAAAAGTAAATGGTGAACAGTAGACTATTATTAATTTATAAACGATGAATTGTTCATTTTGTGTAAGAATGTACGTCGGTACTTTGTTACTTGTTGGAACAATGAAAGACGCAATCATTTATAATAAAGAAAGACTGCTTAGAAAAAATTCAATTCTTGATTAAGTTTCTTGATGAAAAATCTAGCACCTACTTGTATTCTTTCATTTTTCACATCCCTTGTCAGTCAGGCTCAATAACTACTGACAAAATTATTGTTACAGGTAACGTATGGTCAAATAATTTATTGTCAAGTATTAACTTTGAAAGCACTAATGACAATGAAAACTGCTTCATTTCCGAAGATTTTCAACCAAAGTTTATATCTTGTTTTCAAAAAAATTGTTTATAGAATGATGCATTTTAACAACATGCTCAGTAGATTAGCATTTTACAAACATGATTAATCAAAAAAAAAAAATTAGAACTAATACAAAATCATACTGTGCGAAGTGCGAGACGGTATTTCATTACTATATTGTTTTTCTCCATTTCAGGCTTTTATTAATTAAGTGTTAGTGTCTTGTATGTGTTAATCAATACAATCCACACAAAACAATGCTCATTATTTTGTGTATTTAACATTGTAAAGTTTGAGCGAGTGAATTGACACGCAGCACGTCGTCATTATCCCTTTAATAATAAAAAAAAACAAATGTTGCTTATTATTTGAAGTGATATTGTCTTTATTTTAAAATAAGGAGTGTAGAATTTTTTCAGCGTCTTCATTTTTGGGGTACTGGTCGAATTTTCTATACACACCGATGACTATTATTGTACTTCCGAAGCCTAACGTCCCTGGACTGAGTCCCTGAGAACACACTCCTACCAATAAGGTTGTTCTGCTGCCACCATCAGGTCGCAAAGAAGGAAAGATAGATTCGTGGCATAGGTAAACCGAATTAATGGCTAGGCAATGGTAAAACTTTTACAACAAAGATATAGTTTGTACCTAACTTGAAAGTAAACATCCAGATACAACAAAAACCAATTTTTCTGTTCTTTCTCCTTAGCCTACGCATGCATTAGGTAGCCTACGCATTAGTCTGCAGCGTGGCCGTGGCATGTGCCTGCTCCATGCTGCAAACTAAATACACAGTCTGTATGAAGTAAAACAAGCAATATATTGATATAAGAACGAAAAAGAATACAAGACGGAATTTTTGTGGATTTATTGCACCTGATGACGAGGTAAAAGTAACCTCGAAACGTCGTGCTTTTGTATTTTTGTATATTTGTGCACTGCTCGGCTTTTTTATTCTTATACAAAGTCTGCAGTATGTGCCCACTCATAGGTATGCAGTAACTACATACCAGAACTTACCAGTAACACTATGCTAGTATGTTTCGACCCCTACATGAAAGTATTTCGCCATTGCTGCTCAACTGCAGCTAAACTGCATCAAAGTGAGACCTCTGTACAGAACCGCATCACAATGGAGAATGAATCCCTAACGTCCAAAATTTAGTTTTAACAGTTTGCCGAAGTGTGTTTTGATTGGTTAGCCTAAAACATGTGAGATAATTAGTCGCTTATCTCACAAACCAACTACGTGCGAATCTTTCCATCTGTCGCAAGTTCATCCAGGAAAGGCCATTGTCTGACACTAACGGTTGTTCCATCTCGAACGTTGGCGCACTCGTACTAAATCTTGCAACACTAAGAATCCGTAGTAGCGTTTGCTGCCGACGACATTTAATTAAATGGCTGTGGAGAATGATTCGACTGTTTGTGAAGGAAAATCAACGTACTTAAAGATCATTAAAGGTTTAAGGTAGGGTAAAGTTTAGTAACACACTCAATGATATTATTTGTTGCGTATGTTACTAAGCACACCTTTACCTGTAAAGTAATGCGTAAAACTGCACAGCAGTGAAGCCAACATTTCTACATATTTCACTGACCACGACCATACTCGTACATTAAATGAGCAAAAAACAATAGAAAATGAGCACATGGCAGCTGGTTGGATAGGAGATAAGAGTTATCATCTGTATAACTTATTTGTCACACGCAAGATACTATGGCAGTTGTTAGTTAACATTCCACTAGATGCAGCCACATGTAAGTAAGCCCATATTTGAACGTTTTAGGCCTATTTTCTTCTGTGTTGCATTTTCTTTTCGTGAGTATTCAACATTGTGGAGTATACATGTAATACAACTACTGCTGTGTCAATAGCAAATATTGGAGTGAACTAGTACCTACTTTCAATGATTACCATCAGGGGGTGCCATCATCAGTGAACCGAACAGTAAATAGCCCATATTTGAATGTTTTAGGCCTATTTTCTTCTGAGTTTCGTTTTCCTTTCGTGAGTATTCAACATCGTAGAGTATAAATGTAATGTAACTATTGCTGTGTCGATAGAAAATATTGAAGTGAAACTAGTACCTACTTTCAATGATTGCCGTCAGAGGGTGCCATCATCAGTGAACCGAATGGCAAGGTGTTACTCAAGGTGTTGCATTCTTGAGCGATGGAGATGGAAACAAGCTAGCGTCACTGGAATAAAACGATCGTAATAAAATTACTTAATTCATCCCTAAAAGCAATGGTTGGTTAGATTATGAAGTTAAATTAACATTAAGCTGTATCAGAATTGGCAGATCTGTTTTTTTTTTCTTTAATCCAGCAATCAGTTTTCAGTCAGGTTATAAACACGAGTGGAGCTAAATACAACACATGATTTGGGGTAACGAGAAGCTAGCCTAGTCCGACTGAATCTTCATCTGGGGTTCAAATTTATTTTAACGAACCGGATACAGTTGGAGTCGAATACGCAGTAAGTCATGCAACTTCGAATACTGCTCAAGCACGAATACTTTGCGTTTGCGAAGGTATACTTGCCGCGACTACCGTGATTGAACACCGCCGCGATTGTTTATTTCAAGTTGCTTGGCCTCTCCGATGCGTTTGCTTGTTCGGCGCGTTGCTGTGCTGTCTTTGAGAGCCCGACACATTTTGTTCTCTGGTCCCGTGGATGAAACCAGGTACCCACGTTTTTCGAGAAGTGTCATTATCTACTTATCTACCCTGGTATTTACTAAGCAAGGATACTGGAAAAAAGTCAAAGTCTAAGTCAAATACGCAAATTAATTTTCTTTAAGGCACCAAATGATCCAAAAGTCCCAAATTGAACCGCTGACGCCCTCAAGGTGCAATCATATGGACTAGTAATAAGTA